>PVKP010041447.1:0-18762 GCA_004027715.1 Plecturocebus donacophilus | reverse complement strand
GTCACATTCAGGTACACCTATCAAACATAGATTAGGTCTTTTCACATAGTCCCATATTTCTTGGAGACTTTGTTCATTCCTTTTGACCCTTTTTTCTGTCATCTTGCCTTCTCGTTTTATTTCATTGAGTTGATCTTCGACCTCTGATATCCTTTCTTCTGCTTGGTCAATTCGGCTGTTGAAACTTGTGCATGCTTCACGAAGTTCTCGTGTTGTGTTTTTCAGCTCCATCAATTCACTTATATTCTTCTCTAAGTTTTCCATTCTCATTAGCATTTCGTTAAATCTTCTTTCAAGGTTCTTAGTTTCTTTGCATTGAGTTAGAACATGTTCTTTTAGCTCACAGAAGTTTCTTATTATCTACCTTCTGAAGCCTGATTCTGTGAGTTCATCACACTCATCTTCCGTCAGGCCTTATTCTCTTGCTGATGAGGAGCTGCGATCCCCTGTAGGAGGAGAGGGATTCTGATTTCGGGTGTTCTCAGCCTTTTTGCACTGGTTTCTTCCCATTTTTGTGGATTTATCCACCTGTCGTCTTTGTAATTGCCGACTTTCAGATTGGGTCTCTGAGTGGACGTCCAGCTTGTTGTTGACGAAGTTTTTTCTGTTTCTTAGTTTTCCTTTGGCGGACACCCCTTCCCCACAGAGCTGGGCCTTCCTGGGTTCAGCTGTGCTTGCTATGCTTCCTGGGTTCAGCTGTGCTTGCGCTCAGTCCTCAGCGCTTCCAATTGCTCTTCTCCTTGTGGAAATGGGACCAGCGGAGCCTGACAAAAAGGGCACCCAGTCCCGTATACTCCACACCGAGAAGCGCTGCGCTGGGGCGCCGGCAAAACAGCCGCGCTGGCCAAAAGAGTCACGCTGGCGACCCATATGGCTCCTTCACCGGAAATCTCCCAGTTTGTGGGCATCAAAAATTCGTCTGCAATTGCGGCATCCACTCACTCTTTGCGCTTTCACTGGGAGCTACAATCCTGAGCTGCTGCTACGTGGCCGTCTTGGATCTCTCTCTGCCTGATGATGAAGCTTTTTTCTGTTTCTTAGGTTTCCTTTGGCGGACACCCATTCCCCACAGAGCCGGACCTTCCCGGGTTCACTGTGCTTGCTGTGAAACTCTCAGTCCTCAGCACTTCCAATTGCTGTTTTTCTTGTGGGGTTGGGACCAGCCAAACCCGTCCGTCCCGTATACTCCGCACTGAGAAGCGCTGCGCTGGGGCACTGGCAAAACAGCTGCGCTGGCCAAAAGAGTCTCACTGGCGACCCGTGTGGCTCCTCTGCCGGGAATCTCCTGGTCTGTGGGCAACAAAAATTCGTCGGAAAGTGCGGCGTCCACTCGTTCTCTGCGCTTTCACTGGGGCTACATTCCTGAGCTGTTGCTAATCGGCCATCTTGGATCTCTCTCGTTTACTATGGATTTTAACATATTTAACATTTATATAATTTGGAAGTATCTTATGCTTTTCCACGTTATATGTAATGTTCTGCATAATACCTGGGGCAGCAGGTACTAGGTATTTAGGAAATATTCTTGTTGACTACTCAAAATTTCCACTATCTGATAAAGGTGGACAGCCTTTAAACTAGAGAATAAACATGATTGAATTAATTTTCTTTGAAACAAAATCAGATTCTTACACAAGAAATACTAGAAGATGCCCAACTCTTATTTGATGTATTTTTACATTCTGTTCAACTTATGTTTTTCAGAAGTTACCTTAAACAATTTAGAGTCATTGTATGCCTTTAATAATGTTTGAGCACAGTTGTCTTCTGCCTCATGGTCTTTTCTTTAGGCTAACTTGTGGTGGCTTGTAGCCTTGTGGCTGATAGCTACCCTTATGATGATTGAGGTTTATTTAACTCAGTCAGCATTCATTGTAAGTGTGGTAGAAATGTACTAAATTTGTACTTAGCTAATTAGGAATTTATAATAATTCTGACATGCTGATCTGAAGTCTCTTTGTACTGTTCAAGGCAAAGAGAAAAGGATTTGTTTAGCTAATTAAAACTATAAACAAGATGAAATGTTTAATCTACTTGAGGCAAACCAACAACTGTTTTCAAGTACTTATAAAATCAGCATAAACTAGGAGTACACCAACTGAAATTATTTTTTATTAATTAAAGCACTAAAGGATTTTCTAAGGCACAGCTTTTGGTTGACTTCTTCCTTGGCATTTGTTGATATTATTAAGAAATAGGAACCTATTGGTATTTTTCAAATTCTTTGTTCATGACCCACAGTGAGATATACATACTATATTGCTATTCAGTATAAACACACGTGTAACTGAAGCAAAAACTGTAGAAAATAATATTTAACCATGTTTCTTGTGATGCACTGTTTAATTTTCTTATATTTCAAATATTAAAAAGTACTTCTCAGGACCCACTAAATTGATTTTACAAATTGATCAAGATCCACAGTTTGAAAAAACATGGTCTCTGCGCTAGACCAAGCTTGAGCGCAGAGACCATGACATATTCATCTTTCTGATACTAAGTGCTAGAGTGGGTGCTCAGTAGATATTAATTGAATGAATTTTTAATTGGAGGGAAGAGTAAGAAGTGAAATTGGAGTTAGAGAAAGGAATAGGTGTTTTTGGCAATGAAGTTCTTGGATATAATAAAGGCAGTGGAGGTAAAGCACTCTGATACTTAATGCTTGGTATGAAATTCTTTTGTTTGCAGGTAATAGAAACCAGTGTTAGTTGAAGCAAAGAAGAACATATTATAAAGATTCAGGATATCTCACAGAAATCAAGGTTAGGGGTGTGTCTTGTGATTTGGAAAGGGAGTGAAACCAGGAAGTGGAAAGCCTTCAAGAGCCTAAGCATGTTATCTTGTGTTTTTTTCATCTCTGATTCTCTCTTTGTGGCTTTTGTTTTTTTTGGCTGCAGAATGGTTTTCTCTGCAGAAAAATGACAGAAGAATCTTCAGTTCACATGGCAGTTTATTTCCAAAGCTCCTGATTGTTTTATATTTTGGTTCCAGGCTTTAATACTGTATGTGACTTATATGTGGTAGAATAAATTAGTCTTTTGATATTTACTATATGCCATGCATTAGAAGTTTCAAGTCACTGGTTTTAGATGAGATGTCTGTATTAGTCTGTTCTCACACTGTTGTAAAAAACTACATGAGACTGGGTAATTTATGAAGAAAGAAGTTTAATTGACTCAGTTCCACAGGCTGTACAGGAAGCATGGCTGAGAGGTCTCAGGAAACAGGAAGGTGAAGAGGAAGCGGGAGTCTTACCATGGCAGAGCAAGAGAGAGTGAAGGGGGAAGTGCTACACATGCTCAAATAACAAAATCTTGTGAGAACTCTGTCAGAAGCACAGCAAGGGGAAAGTCTGCCCCCATGATTCAGTCACCCCTCCCATCAGGCCCCTCCCTCAACACATGGGGATTACAATTTGAGATTTGGGTGGGGACACAGAGCCAAACCATATCAATATCCCATTCTAAAATTCAGTATTTTCAGTGGCTTTGTTTTACCTACTGGGTCAGATGAATACACATAGAATGTATGCTTTTATGTTATAATCATTACTTGCAAAAGTATTGATTCAGCACACTTTCACAACACGTGTTCCTGGCACTAGGTTAGGCTGCAGAATAGTTAACAAAGATGGATATAATGCACTGTGTTTAGAATGACTTTTCTTCTTGAAGGTTATGGCCCTGTTCCAGCAAAGTATATCATGTCATGCACAGATGAGCTGTGTTGATGATATGAGTTCAAAATTGGTCTTCAGTTTTTCCAACTCTGATTGTCTCGTTTCTTACTTTTACCTCTGTTTTTCTTATCTGAGATGGAAGACCTGAATACTTTGCCTTTTGACCCTTCTTCACTTTCTTGGCTCACTGTTTATATTCTACATGTGGGCTTAGTCATTATTTTTAAAAATGTCCTTGTAACCTGACACTCAGGTACCCACAGCTGTGACTTGCCATCAGGGGAGTCTTTATTAGGCACAAAATAGAGTCCTGAGCTCCTCTTGGACCCAAGTCAGAAAAACAGGAAAGCCGGACCAGAAAATAATGGTTGCTGTCTTCAGGAAATGAACTGACAAATGGAGGTGATAAAAATCACACGCTTTTAATATAACTTTATAACCGTCATAACGCAAGTTTGAACAAAATACTATAGTAATGTTTAGGCCGGTAAGTGTCACGTAGTAGGACCTCCAGAAAAATTTTTGGAAAGAATCAGTTGTCAATGGGGGTGTCCATTTATTCTGGTATAGTTATAAACAGGCTTACTGAAGAGGTATCATTTGAGCTGATTTCTACAGGATCTGTAAATTTTGGATGGTAGGTAGGCAGTAGATTGAGTACTTTTGCTGTATGCACAGCTTGTATAAAAGCACTAACTTGTGAACTGATGAAGAACATTGAGTGTGAATGTAGTATTGATTATGTGGGAGAATGGTTGGAGGTATTGGTTAGAGCCAAGTTGAAAAAGGCTATGTAGGCCATGGTAGATAATTTAGACCCTTTTCTTTCTTTCTTTCTTTCTTTCTTTTTTTTTTTTTTTTTTGAGGCAGAGTCTTGCTCTGTTGCCCTGACTGGAGTGCAGTGGCATGATCTTGGCTCACTGCAACCTCCACATCCTGGCTTTAGGCAATTCTCCTGTGTCAGCCTCCCAGGTAGCTGGGATTACAGGTGCCTGCCACCATGGCGAATTTTTTTGTATTTTTAGTAGAGACAGGGCTTCACCATGTTGACCAGACTGGTCTTGAACTCCTGACCTCGTGGACCTTATTTCCCAAGAGTCACCTGAGAGGTTCCAATAGAGGAGTGATGAGGGAGATGATTTGTTATTTTATGTTATTATTTTTTCTTTATTCTTGCCCTTGAACATTCATCTTTCCAAAGATTTATCTTTTAAAAGATAACTCTGTGGTCAGTGTTACCTGAAGTGGCCAGAAATGATCAGTATGGACATGAATTAAGATGCTGTTTTAAAAGTCTATGCAAAAAAAGGGGGGAAAAGCCTATGCAAGAAATGGAAGGCTCCATATAAGGCTGTAGCAGTGAGAGTGCAAAGGAGAACTTAACTTTGATATTCTTTGGGAAAGTAGACTATACAGGACCATTTGCTTTAACCTAGAGCCAGATTTGGATTAGTCTGGTCCATTCGGTGTACTAGATGGAAGTTAATAAAGCTAAGCCCTGAATACACCATCCCCATCCCCTTGCGTCCTCCTTCATAATTCTGACCTTGTGTCTGCCTGCTTCATGATACTTTAGCCATGTCTACGGTTTTCCAACCTTGCAATGACTCCTTAGACCTGATTACAGATATTTGATTTGTCTGTTTGAATTTTGGCTATCACCTTCTGGTGCCACTCATTTGTGGGTTCTTTGCATACTAAAACAAACAAAGCAGGACAAAGAAACAGTCTTATGGGGAAAATGTAAGTTACAATAAATGGTGCTATATGCTTTAACAGAGGCATAGACAGAATACTACTGAAGGTAGGCGGAAGGACTACCTAATGCTTTGGGATGAGTTAGGGCAGAGGAGAAGATGCTTTAGCTTGGTGGTGTTGGATGAGTAGGTATGTTACATGGGAAATTTGAGGTGCCTGTGAGATATTCAAGTGGAGGGGACCAAGAGATGGCTGGAGTGATGGATCTATAAAAGGTGTGGGGCTCAAACTTGAGTGCCTATTAGGGAAACTAAACAACAACAAAATCATGCCTTGGTCCTATTTGTAGAGATACTGATTTAATTTATAGGAGATAAGGACACAGCTTAGTATATATTAAAATGGACTGAAGTAATGCTAATGTGAAGCCAGGGTTGGCAAGCAGTGTAACTCAAGAGACACATATTCCTGGAGAAGGTAGAGTGTAGGCGATAGCTGAAGGCTTAGATATACATCAGTTTAGAAATGGAGAATGAGAAGAAAATTGAGCCAGGGACAAATTCCTTTGGGATTACCAACATTGTGGTAAGCAGCAAGGAGGTGGCCAGCAAAGAGCCTGTAAACATAATTCCTAACTCTTAATTATACCATTTTAATTTAAGTTATCAATGTGTTTGTATAGTTTTTCCCTTCTATGACGTAGAGTGGATATCAGGTATCAGGATATACTTTAAGTGCCTGATTCACCTATCTGTTGTTGACTGACTGATGATGTAACGGATTAACATTACGTTAATCCTTTTATTCATGTAGAAAATCATGACCTTTAATTCTTATCAGCAGCAAATACCTATATCTGCCTCCAATTTTATTTAAAAGAATGCATGAAAGTAACAATTTCCAAGAATCCTTTTCTGAATTCAAAGTCACCTGTCATTTTTGCCATAAATTCTTTGAGGCATGAAATAGCCTGTCAGTTGTCTATTGCTCTCAAAGTTAATGAATGGTTATCAATTTATCATGGGTAATAACTTGGCTGCAAATTGTAAAGAAAGCATTTTATCACTTCCTAGCTTTTTTGCCTCAAGGCAGTATCTGCCTTTTCTATAGTGTCTGCCTTTTCTATAGCATTTGGAGGCCTAGTGTCCCTAAAGCTTTTAATAGAACACATTTCTTTCTAGGAAACCTCTTAACATTTGGTAATAGCTCAATGAAATATTAGCTGGTTATATCTTGCTTTGTGTAATAGATTTTGTATAAATAAAATTTCTCAATGTGGAACTGGAAATACAGTTTCTTGATGTACATTCAACCCAGTGCAGTGTGATAGTTTTAGAGATATTTAATTTTTATTTCCAATTCATATTCCATTCAGTTCTTACAAGCAAATGTGGTGGTTTTCCAGTTTTCTATCCTCTTGGTTAGGTAGTTAATGATTGAGAAACAAGACTTTTTCAAGGAACCTTATTCTTAAAGGAATACTTTTTTCTCTCCCTAAAAGTGAGAAATTCTCTATAACCTGAGCTCTTTCAGATCAGGTACTTGGACTTGACTGAATCTTTATTTAAAAAACAAACAAAAAACCCTTGGTCTGTGTCTTTTTAAATTTAGCATTTCAGGCACTGAGCATAGTATCATAACTCAGTACATATTTATTGAATTAATGTGAATTATCACCCCACATCTTCAGTTATAAATTGGTTGTATTGTGGAGTGTGTTATCTAAGGGATGGGAGGACATTGATTCAACCCAATATATTGCTTTTATTACAGCACTATAAATTGAGGTGACTGCACAGCTAAATGGGCCTGTTTTTAGTCACAAACTTGATTTCAGTCCAGTTCTTTCATTATTTTTTTTTTTTCTGGAGACAGCCTCTCTCTGTTGCCCAGTCTAGAGTGCAGTGGCATGATCTCTGCTCACTGCAACCTCCGCCTCCAGGGTTCAAGTGATTCTCCTGCCTCAGCCTCCCTGGTACAACAGGCACATGCCACCACACCCAGCTAATTTTTTATGTTTTCTTAGTGGAGATGGGGTCTTACCGTGTTAGCCAGGATGGTCTCCATCTCCTGACTTTGTGATCTGCCCACCTTGGCCTCCCAAAGTGCTGGGATTACAGGCATTAGGCACTGTGCCTGACCTTTCATTGTTAAAGAGCTGCCCTTAGAGCTTGCATCCAGTCCTGTTACTTTATATAAGAATCACTGGAGTCGTTTTATGTGTTTCCTTTTGACTTATTCACTAAGAGCCTAGCACAGTGGCTTGTTAAATTAATTGTGGTTACTGAAATTAATTAGTGAATATGCTTTAATGAAATAGGATGATACACATTGCTGAGACTTGAAGCTTTAGTGTGTTTTTAAGAATTTATTATTTGTGGATTATTTACCTGTGTACATTTTATAGGTCTCCAAATCTTTTCAGCTTCTAAAAGTTGAAAGAAATAAAATTCTTTTCTGATTGATTGCTTCTTGGATTTTTATTCCTATAATATATATGGGAAATCAGAGAGAATTCTCCTGTTATTAGTTTGCCTTATGTATTTCTTTTCATGTATTGCTTTCTATTCTGTTCATATGTTTGTTTCTCTCAGCATATAATATTTCTCTTGATGGAATCATACCTTGCATTTTATTTTAACTGCTGCAGAGCTATGCCCATAGTAGCAATTCCATAAATAATGGTTGCCTGGTTGCTTGACTAACTATCGTGCTAAGGTGACAGTTAAAACATTTTCCCCCATCTCAACGCAAAGCAGTTTCTTTATGGATGTACATGTATCCCATAAAAATATTTCCTACAGAGAATCTCAGTTTCCCATGTTAACTCGTTTCATAGTTGAATGATCCTTACTTTTTAGGGGACATTCCTCTGTATGTTTATTCAGGATTTCTATTTTTTTGCACTGTGAACAATTTCTCCACGTGTCACCTAACTGATTCAACTGGTCTTTGAAGCAGTTATGTTTAGGCATCAACTGCTCAACCTTTGTTAAGGCCTTAAAGTGGAATAGGGGCCAACTAGAAGATCGCCTTGTTCCGTCAGATCCTCACCGAACTCCAGTGCTTTATTAGTAGTTACAATGTGGACTGTTGTATGGTGTAGTAGAGATTTACTAAGAGTTTGCAGCAAAGTGATTCTGTATCATGACCATGCTCTTGGGCTGGTAACACAAGGTATTAAATTTGTTGAGGGCTGGCCTAAAAGATTGGCCATAATTGGGTTAGCTGACAAAGCTCAAGTGTATTGCATTCACCTGATGCAGGTAGGTAGAGACAGGGTGGGCCTTTTTAGGGTTGGTTTGCTTTTAACCCTGTGGCTTTTACTTAGGTGTCTGAGGATCATTTTAAGTTAGTTCATACATTTTGAATACCTCGCTTTTGGTAGATTTGGAGTTCACGTCCACTGATAAACCAGCAGAGCTGTAATTTTTTATTCAAATAGGAACTAGCTACTTATTTTTATTTCTAGTTATTTTACCCTGTTTTTGGTCAGTAATATAAATAGCATCTTTTTATAGTATATTTTCTAAGTTTTTATTGTTTACATGTAGAAACAGTGTAGTTTTACATGATTTTATGATCAACCACTGTACTAAGTTCTTACTTATAACAGTGTTTCAACTTTTTTCTTCCTTGAATTTTGTAAATGTAGTTATATCATCTGCATATATGGATACTTCTGCCTCCTTCACTACAGGATAGTGTTTGACGTAGCATAATTGTGAGAAGCATGGGCTCTGGAACTATGATTGTGTGTTAAGCCTGTTTCTACTAACTTGCTAGCTATGTGACTTTGGGCAAGTTACTTATGTTCTCTGTGCCTCACTTTCTCCCTCTGTAAAATGAAATAATAATAGTACTGCCTTATAGTATTATTCTGAGGATTAAATGATTTAGTATTTGTAAAGTGTTCAAGACAGTATCTGACACATAGTAAGCATGTAAAAATGTGTGATAAATAAATAAAACACACATAATATTTTTTCCCCTTGCATTGGCTAGTACGGTACTTGTAGATGAATATTAATCTAGAAGCCCAGTGATAAGCTTTCTTTATTCCTCCCAGACTTCAACAGAAATGCTTCAATATGTCATTGTTTTAGTGTTTCAGTAATGTTCCAATAAAATATTAGTTATAGACAGATATGAAATGTATTTTTCCATTATGTTAAGGAAATAGTCATCTATTGCTGTTTTGCTAAGAGTTAAAATCAGGAATGGTTTAAAAATTTCATCATGTCTATTTGGCATCTACTTAGATGATCATATAACTTTTCTTTTTTGACCTATTTATATGGTTGCTTATATGAATAGAGTTCCTAATATTGAACTATCCTTGAATCACTGGAATAAATTGTATCTGTAGCCTGTCCTTCATTTAGTACATTTATGAGTTCTCATTGCTATTTTAAAGTTTTTGCACTAATATTTATAATTGAATTTTCTTTTTTTTTTTTTCTTTTTCTTTTTTGAGACAGAGTCTTGGTCTGTGGCCCAGGCCGGAGATGCAATCTCGGCTCACTGCAACCTCTGCCTCCCCGGTTCAAACTATTCTTATGCCTCAGCCTCTCCAGTAGCTGGAATTACCAGTGCACAACACACCCAGCTAATATTTGTATTTTTAGTAGAGACAGGGTTTTGCCATGTTGGCCAAAATGGTCTCGAACTCCTAGCCTCAAGTTATCCACCCACCTTGGCCTCCCAAAGTGCTGGGATTACAGGTGTGAGCCACTGCCCCTGGCCCATAAGTGAGATTTGACAGTAATTTTTAATGTGTTCATTGTCAGGTTTTGGTGTCACTGTGATGCTGTACATATTTGACAGTTTCCCTTATTTTTTTGTACCCTAGAAAAGTTTAGATTTTGTAATCTATTCTTTTAAAATTTAAAAGAATGTTAGAATAGGAAGTGAGAGATTTAGTCCTGATGTCTTAATTTCATAGATGAAGAAACAGTGACTTCTTCACAGCCACTTTGTGTCAGCTACTTAGGGGTAACGGGTTGCTGTTGTGCTATGGAGGTGAGGAAGTAACATTTATTGAGCATTTATGTAGGCATTTAAAAAAGTACCCTATTTTTGATGTATGTATTAGATTTGGATTTTACTTATTTGATATCTAAAGTTAGAGTAAAAAAATTCCATTGGCTTTTAAAAAAAACTACTTTTTAGAGTAGTTTTAGGTATGTAGCAAAATTGAGTGCAAAATACAGAATTCCCATAGACTCTCTTCTTCTGCACATGCACATCCCCCACCAGAGTGGCACATTTGTTGCAGTCGATGAACTTACAATAACATCATTATCACCTAAAGTGAATAGTTTACATTAGCGTTCACTGTTGGTGTTGTAAATCCTACGTGTTTTGACATATGTATAATGACATGTATCCACCATCATAGTATCATACAGAGTAATTTCACTGCCCCCTAAATCCCCTGTGCTCTACGTATTTGTCCCTTCCCTCCCCAGCTCCTAGTCATGACTGATCTTTTTACTGCATCTATAGTTTTGCCTTTTCCTAAATATCATATAGTTGGAATCATACAGTACGTAGCCTTTTCATATTGGCTTCTTTCACTTAGTAATTTTCATTTACGTTTTCTCGGTGTCTTTGCATAGTTTGATAGATCATTTATTTTTAGTGCAGAATAATATTTCATTGTCTATAAAATTCAATTGATTTTGAATGGCTGAATGTCTTTCTTGAAGATAACTTAGTCTCCTTTTCCCAGAATCTTGTCAGTCAGCTAACAGATATTTATTGCAGGCCAGCAGAGTGCTTTGCCTAAGCCCTGAGGATACAGCAGTGATCAAAACAGACAAGAGTTGTGTCTGTCCTTATGGAGCCTGGCATAATTTCCAGAACCAGCAGGTACCTGGTGAATGTTTGTGGTTGAAGTTTGTTAACTTGTGACCCACCAACCCATTTGGAGATTCTTTGTCTTTAGGGAATTTCCAAATGTGGTAATAAGCATTTATTTACACTAGGTGGTGGTAGAGTCATGTACACTGAACAGTTTGCACCTTAATTAAGTCACTAATTGTTTGCTTATAAATATAGTTCTCTTTATAATGATTAAAATTTAAATGTTTACATTAATTCACTGGAATGTAATCATTGATTAAACTGTGAACTTTTAGTACATCTTTCAGAATAAGTCCCAATAAGTAGACTTTCTCAAATTCTTCAGTTTTCTTCCTTTGTTTAATAATGAAGCATTTACTGAGATTCAGCTACATGCTAGGCATTGTGCTAGTGTGGAGGATTCAGTGTTGAATATGATTCCCTTTTTGTCCTTGAGATATCACAGTTTAGTAAGGGAGACAGAATGAGAATAGATCCATTAAGTGTAGTGGAATGCCTATGTCTTAAGTGTACCATTCGATGAATTCCGACAAATGCATATACTTGTGCAACCCAAATCCTTATGAAGGGATAGATCTTTACCATCTTCGGGTGGCCATTTTTAAGGGCCACGTGCAGGCTGAGTGAGGAAAAGAAGCAGGATGAGAGAGGAACGGAGGTAATCAAATCAAGCATTTCCTGAGAGACCAGCCTGATTTATTGAGTTATTTATCAGTTGAAAGTCAGTCTTTGGGAGTCTTGGGTGTCCTTTAGTTCTGTTGATGAGATTTTGCATGAACTGCTTTGGGTCGTTTTCTGTCGCAGTAGTCAAAACAGTATGGCAAAGCTGCAACACTCATCTTTTACTTTCTAAAGTGAGGGACTTGGATTTCTACTCCCAATAACGTTACTTAAAAACAAACAACAAACAAACAAAACCCTTACAAACCTAACAGCAGTAGGTTCATATTCACAGGATTAAATGTTTCAAAGCTGAAAAACAGCCCAATCAGAGCAACTGACTTCATCGACACTTACTCTGTGTCAAGTACTATGCCCCTTTGTGTTTATTTTCTCTTCTTAGGGCAGCCCTAAGAAGTAGGTGCTTATTGTTCCCTTCATGGAGAACATCAGTAAGGAAATGGATGTTCAGAGAGATTGTAGAACTTGCATAAGGTAATAGCTGGAGAAGTCAGATTTCAAAACCCAGGTCTTTCTGGTTCCAAAGCAGGTCCCCGCTGCCCCATACCATGCTGTCTCAGAAGAAGGAATTGTAAGTTAAGGAGCAAAAGCATCACAAAAATAATTAACTGATTTTATTCTGGTTATGGAAATAAATGAGGACTACCCAAATGAGTACAAACAATGGCTACTTATTCAGAGCTTTCTTTATAGGGTAAGGGAATCTGCCACCATCACTTAGATTTGGTGGGGTGTCAAGGAAGACAGAGGAATGATAAACCATTTTTTTTTTCTCCTTGGAGATAAGATCTTGCTCTGTTGCCCATGTGGAGTGGCAGGGGCATGATCATAGCTCACTGCAGTTTCAACCACCCAGGCTCAAGCGACTCTCTCATCTCAGTCCCCACTGAGTAGCTGGGATCATAGGCATGTGGTACCATGTCCAGCTAATTTATTTTTATTTTTTGTAGACACTGGGTCTTACCATGTTGTCCAGGTTCATCTTGAAGCCCTGGGCTTAAGCGATCTTCCCACCTCGTCCTCCCAAAGTGTTGGGATTACAGATGTGAGCCACCGTGTCCAGCTGGGTAAACTTTAAAGTGGAAAAAAGGGAAGGCTTCAGGTGTGTTCTGATTGGAGGCTGTTCCTGTGGGGAAGCTGAAGGTGAGCCAGCTAAAAGCGTAGTGACCTGTGTGATTAGTTAAGGGTGCATTTTTGTCTTACTCTGGTTGGTCCTACATTGGAAGCAGGAGCAAAAATTAGGGAAACTGTCAGTGACTAATCATTTCCCGGCCACTTTGTGCTGATTTTTTTTTTTTTTAAGAGATGAGATCTTGCTATGCTCACCATGCACCGTCATAGATAATGTGGCTTTGTTCAGATTTTTAAGGGCATTATTGTTTGGATTCCTGGGCTGGTTGCTAAACGGCAACCAGTCTGACTTCCTAGACTGGTTATTGTGAATAATAGGTTGGTTGCCTGGGCTTGTAGCTGCAGGTTTGGGTTGTAGTTACCTATGATCTGGCCTTTGACCATTTGTTTATGCAGTCTCTCAGTAGGTATGTTGGAGATGGGTATTCCCTGCCAATGGACTGATTGTATAATATATATTCAAAGTTCTGTTTTCATAGGATAATGACAGTTGACTTTTGGAAAGGGAAGAGTAGAGGATGAGGAGAAGCACATTTATTGAACAGCAGTTTTATTTTAGTCTCTGTGTATTGGTTCTCAAAGTGTGGTGTCAAGAATAGTGGCTTCAGCATCATGTGGAACTTGTTACCGGTGCACATTGTGAGGCCTTACCCCAGACCCGCTGAATCAGAAACTCTATAAATGGGACTTAGCAATTAATGTTTTAACAAACCTTTGCAGGTGACTCTGATGCATGTGAAAGTAGAGAACCATTGCTTTATATCAAGAAATCCTAATAACCACAACTCAAGTTAGACTATATCCCCATTTTATAGGTAAGAAAAGTGAGGTTTGGATTGGCATTTTGCTCTGGTAGGTACAGGAAGTGATAGATGCAGTACTGGAACTCAGGCTAGTCTAACTACAAACCCATGCCCAGGTGAATTTTATGTTGTGTGAATTTTATCTCAATAAAAACCAACCAACCAAACAACACAAAAAATGCTCTTAGTTTCCTAGTGCTGGCGTCACAAGTCTGGTGGCTTAAAGCAACAGAAATGTGTTGTCACATAATCCTATAGGCCAGAAGTTTGAAATTAAGGCGTTGGTTACACTCTGTCTACCTGATCTAGAGGTTAGTCCTTCCTTGCCTGTCCTCAGCTTCAAGTGGCTCCTAGCAATCCTTGGAATTCCTTGCCTTGTAGCTACGTAACTGCGATCTCTGCCTTGGTTGTCACATGACTTTTCTTCTTTGTGACCTCTCTTCTTCTTAAAAGAACATTAGTCATTGGATTTAGGGCCCACCTTAATCCAGTATGAATTACATCTATAGATACTCTATGAAGCATTACATTCAGAGGTTCCAGGTGGACTTGAATTTTTGGGGACACTATCAATCCACTGCAGCACTTTTGTAGAAAATTAGTTGGCATTATGTAAGACTCTGCTTCTGGACACTCTAGTCTGTAGCATTGATCTATATATGTCTCTCTTTATGCCATTATTACACTATCTTGATTATTTTACCTTTATAGCTAGTCTTGGCATGAGGTAGTGTGAGTCCCTTAACTTGGAAAAATTTGAATATAGATCGCTTATTAGATAATATTATGTATGGGGATCATGTAAGAGATTATGTTCTTCTTCTTTTTTTTTTTTTTTTTTTGTTGTTGAGATGGAGTCTTGCTCTGTTGCCCAGGCTGGAGTGTAGTGGCATGATTTCAGCTCACTTCAACCTCTGCCTTTTGGGTTCAAGCAATTCTCCTGCCTCAGCCTCCTGAGGAGCTTGGATTACAGGCATGTGCCACCATGCCCAGCTAATTTGATTATGTTGTTAGGAATCACATGCCAAAGTTCTTAGGGATGAGTTAAAATGTCTGCAACTTATTTTCAAATGGATGAGCAAAAGAAAGTTCACATACATGTATATGTGGAGAGGAAGCCGATGTGGAAAATTGTTAACAGATGTTGAATCTGGAGGAAGGTATATTATGTTTTTTTCTCCTCACCTCTATTTGAAAAAAGTGGGAAGAAAACAATTCTCTTAAAAAGCTGGAAGTGGAACAGCAGAGCTCAGTAATCCAAGTGATGATTACCTGGCAATTAATTACCCGAAAGAGATGAGGCTGCTTCTAACTGGGAGAAGGTATAGAATGAAGAATTAACCAAGCATGCTGCTGATCTGTCCACTGTGATTTGTGATGTGTGTGTCCGGCCAGCTCTCCTTATGTGGCTACTTCTGTAGATGATAAAGTTGAAAAAAAAATACTGGAAAGACAATCATTTCTTGTATTGAGATAATCTTTTAAGACAGGTGAGACAACTTCAGATGCATGGCCTCTGAATCAGTCTCTGCCTCGTGTATTTGTGAGAGAAACTTCTGGAAATTTTATTTTCAAATATCAAATATATTTCAGTATTTTCATCTTGTCATAAGTTTGGAATTTTCCTCTGAATTTTGTAGCCAAGAATTTTTCTGTCTTGAAGAAGTTGATTATTTGTATTAAGGTAATAATTTTACAAATATTATTTTCTCATAGTACATTTTGTTACTCAATGTTAAGAAAGTTAATGGGACCAGAAATGTAAAGTGACACACCTGCTTACTTAATTACCTCCCCAGTTTCTCTGATAAAGGCAAGACATTACAGATGATCCTATAAGTAAATCTAATTTCCAAGGAAATGTTTTAATAATAATACATTTAACATTTTAATACAGTCTTCATTTATAGTATTTGAGATTGCTATTTGAAAGCTACATAGTTTGAAATATAAAACTTGCTCTAAGTTTTGGTGTGATGAAATTAGATAGGATGCCATTTCTAAATTACAATGTTCCTGCAGTAATAGACAACTCCTTTTAACAGTGTCATCAGATGCCTCAACTTACAGAGGTTACTAAAATTTATCCCCATATGGTAGCTATCTGAATCGTAGATAAGTTTTAATTGAATTTTAGAAATGAAACCTCTCATGGAGATCCTGTTGCAAGCTCAAAGAGCTACCTTAAATGGGTTTAGAAAAACAGTACCTCTAATATCTCTAATGTGGAGGTTCCATTTATTAGAGATTAGTAGGTTTTCTCTCCCAGATCACAATTTATTGGATAATATAGTGTTTTCATTTTTGACATTCTTTGAAAGATGATGTCATTTATATATAGTAAATTATCATGCCTTTTCTTACTAGATAAATGTAATTATTTCTAGAGTTGTCTTTAGGAGAAATGTAATACTTTTTTTATGGATATATCATTGTGATGTCCTTGATTCTCTGCTTACCTGTTATTTGCTACATGTAGTGATATATTCTGGTTTATAGTTCAGCCAGTAGTAAAATGAGCCATGATTTTGGGCTCTGCTCCTACAAAAGCACTAGGAGACAATGTAGTATCCTCTTCACTATTTCATTACTTGTTCTTTATTTTAGAGGAAACTGGTATGTTTACATCCGGGGTCTTCTGACTTACCATAGTAGATGGCAAAGTAAAGATTTAAAAAAAATTCTAGTGAAGTTTTAAAAGGATGAAATGGAATTAACTGTGTGATTCTGCATGAACGATGTGTGAGAAATTCATTAGTTATGCGTTCATATGGTTTTCAGTCTTATCAGATGTATAGTAATGCCTGTAATGCCTTACTTTTTATGAGTTTTTAAGTTAATTCTCTTATTTCCAGGTTTGTGGGTTTTTTTTTTTTTTTTCTTTTTTTTTGATGTCCACTCAAAGGCAAAGCTCCAGGCCCATTTCAGAAGTGAGAGTGTTTATAGATAGAATTAAATCTAGGTCACTGAGGCACATTAAGTTCTTACCTGTACTAAGTCCTCCCAGACAAGTGGCTGGAAGTCCCCTCCATACTTGCACAAATTGAATTCCTAATCTCTTGGTTTGCAAAAGACTAGGTTTTAACAGCTTTTGGGGTTTTCTGACTCAGCACTCTTAAGTTCATTTTCTTTGTCGTTAACTGTCTTGAATGTTTTTAGACTCTGGGCATCTTAACTGTATTTAGAAATTCAGATTTGAGAGTAGCTATAAAAAATAGTAGAATTTTATTAGTGCTGTTTATTCCTTGGGTCAATAGTAAGAAGGACAAATTCTTATGTTTTGCCTTAAACTATACTCTGATTGGGGTTACATTCATGAAAGGCAATTTTAGGGACATAGGACAGGCCTGTAGTTGAAAATAGTATGTCTCTATTTTGTCTGAGTTGGCTTGGTGTTCCTAAAAACCTTATTTTGACTCATAGCCTAAACTGCTGGCAAAAATGGGCAGTGATTTACCCTCAGGAGAAGGTTTTATTTGATTTATTGATTTGCCAGTAAGGACAGGCTTAGCAATTAGATTGTTTGGTGGACGTATTTCTTTAAGTAAAAGAAACTGTCATTCCTAATGTTGTGTTAGCATTTATTGAATGTTTACTACATGCTAGGTTTTGTGCTAAGTCCCTTGTGTTATTTCATCTAATCCTCACAACAATTCAGTGAAGTAAGAGATACTTAACAACACCACTTACTATCATCATCAACATCAATAGCACTTCTGTCTTAAAGATGAGAGAACTAAGCCACAAGGAGGTAAAGAAATTTATTGAAAGTCACATGGCTAGTAAGGAGTTAGAGCTGGAATCCAAATCCCACACTTTCTGATTCCAGAATCCAAGTTCTGCACCCGTATGTTGAAGTTGCATATCTTAAAGCTTTTACCACATTGCCTTATTATCTTTATTTTGCTTCTATTCTTAGAACATTATGATTGACAGCTTTTGTGTTTTGTGTGCCCAGCTTTCAATTTTGAGTTAAGTACT
Source organism: Plecturocebus donacophilus (assembly GCA_004027715.1). NCBI lineage: Eukaryota > Metazoa > Chordata > Mammalia > Primates > Pitheciidae > Plecturocebus > Plecturocebus donacophilus. Next base: position 921 of record PVKP010041447.1, on the reverse strand, counting down.
CTGGAGCTGTTTTTTAAGATTAGTTGTCTTTAAAGTGGGGCATATATATGTACGTGGGGATTCATGGAAACTTTTCAGGAATTTTTTATGCAAAAATAATTTCAATGGTATTTAGATGCTCAGTGTCTGCATTTACTAATTTCTAATATGGTCGCCTTCAGAGCACCTGTGGCAGAGTGCGTCTTCTTTCCTACCTCTCCATTCACATACTGCTTTTCTCCCACTTGACAAAGGCAGTCAGTCATGCTTCTCAACCCAGCACAAATCTTACAATATTTGATTGCTTCAGGGAGTATATATATCCTCTGATTCACCTAATAAAGGGTCCATTTAAGAATTCTTCGGTTCTGGGTGTGAATTTGAAAATAGCAAAGGGATGACTGCTTTGGTCAAAATCATAGATGTTTACTCCAGGTAACAAACCCATGGCAGGACTCCATCCATACCCTATTTGTTTCTATTTATTTCTTTCTTTTTTTTTTTTAGGGTGGGAGATAGACGCTGCAAATCACTTGCTAATTTTCTTTCTTTTTTTTTTTTAGAAAGAAGGAGAAAGAGAGAGGGGAAGTTGTTTTTTTTTTTTTTTTTTAAGAGAAAGAAAGAAGTAGAACAAAAGAGAACAAAAGAAAGAGAAGGAGGGAGAGAGAACGAGAATCTTGCCCTATTGCTTAGGATTTCATTTAAATCTGTGAAATGCTTATGCAATTACTAAAAAGTGATTTATTTCCTATTATGTGATCACTTTTAGAATAGATATGATATAATATTGAAAAAAAATATGTTTTGTAGATATAGGGTGGTAGGTTCTGTAAATATTTATTAAATTTCCTTGTTCCAGGTCTGAGTTCAAATCTGTTTTTTTTTTTTTCCTTTCCATTAGGTTGGTAGATCTACCTCCATCCCTTTATGTTAAGTCTTTGT
>PVKP010041446.1:0-18750 GCA_004027715.1 Plecturocebus donacophilus | reverse complement strand
AGAATCTACATCAACTAATGGGCAAAACAGCCAGCTAGCATTACTAGAAGCTGCAATTTTCATCTCTGATAAAACAGACTTTAAAACAACAAAGAACACAAGAAACAAAGAGGGACATTACATGGGGGTGAAAGGATCAATGCAACAAGAAGAGCTAATGATCCTAAATATATACACATCCATTACAGGAGCACCCAGATACATAGGGCAAGTTCTTAATGACTTACAAAGAGACAGACTCCCACACAATAATAGTGGGAGACTTTAACATTACGCTGTCAATATTACACAGATCAACGAGATAGAAAATTAACAAGGATATCCAGGACTTGAACTCAGACCTGGAACAAGTAAACTTAACAAATATTTACAGAACTCTCCTCCCCCAAATCCACAAAACGTACATTTTTCTCAGTATCACATTATACCTATTTTAAAAGTGACCACATAATTGGAAGTAAATCACTCCCCAGCAATTGCATAGCATTTCACAAGTTTAAATAAAATATTGGTTGGCTGCTTATTTGTTATTTTCATCCCCTATTCCTTCCTGTCTCCATTGCTAAGCACAATTATTGGCATAAAAGAGGTTTTTAATACTCATTTTTAGACTGCATTCTAGCCTGGGCAATAAAACAAGAATCCCATTCTCTCTCCCTCTTTCTTTCTCTCTTTCATTCTTTTTTTTTTCTTTCTTTTGCTGTTTCTTTCTTTCTTTCTCCTTTTCTAAAAGAATAAAAAAAAAAACAAAAAAATTAGCCGGGCATGATAGCCCATGCCTGTAATCCCAGCTACTCGGGAGGCTGAGACAGGAGAATCACTTGAACCTGTGGGGTGGAGGTTGCAGTAAGCTGAGATCACGCCACTGACCTCCAGCCTGGGCGACAGAGCAAGACTCTGTCTCAAAATAAATAAGTAAATAAATAAATAAAAGCGTGAAATGTCACACAAGTAGCTTATACTGAAAAAGGAAGATAATTTGGGGTTATATTTACAGTATAAGATAGTAAGCATTAAATAAAACAATTTCTGGCCAGGTGCGGTGGCTCACGCTTGTAATTCCAGCACTTTGGGAGGCTGAGGTGGGCGGATCACTTGAGGTCAGGAGTTTGAGACCAGCCTGGCCAACATGGTAAAACACTGTTTCTACTAAAAATACAAAAATTAGCCAGGTGTGATGGGAAGCGCCTGTAGTGCCAACTACTGGGGAGGCTGAGGCAGGAGAATTGCTTGAACCTGGGAGATGGAAATTGCAGTTAGCCGAGATTGTGACACTACGCTCCAGCCTGAGTGAGACTCTGCCTCAAAAAAAAAAAAAAAAACAAAAAAAAACACCCATTTCTTCCACAGGAAAATAATTCAGACTTTTTAGCCAGATAGTTGAAATATGACTAAGCCAATCTTCTCTTCTGCTATTTTCTACTTTTCCTCAGGCATCAGACTTGCCCTCACTCCGCACCTTTAACCTCTTCACTTTCCCACTACTCAATTATTAGAAAGAATTATCCAGCTCAAGTTCTATTTTTTCCTTAACTCCCTCTGTTCTACAACCCTCAATGAAAAAAATCTGGTTCTTTTTTTTTTTTTTTTTTGAGATGTAGCCTCGCTCTGTCACCCAGGCTGGAGTGCAGTGGCATGATCTCGGCTCACTGCAACCTCTACCTCCCAGGTCCAAGTGATTCTCCTGCCTCAGCCTCCTGAGCAGCTGGAACGACAGGCGCCTGCCACCACACCTGGCTAATTTTTTTATTTTTAGTAGAGATGGAGTTTTGTTATGTTGGCCAGGCTGGTCTCGAATTCCTGACCTCAAGTGATCCCCCGATCTCGGCCTCCCAAAATGCTGGGATTACAGGGGTGAACCACCATGTCCAGCTGAAAAAAATCTCTTCTGAATTTACACTGCTATTTCTGTTTACATCATTTACAAGAGCAGATGCATTCCAAAAACAATTTAAGGGACTTATATACTGTTTATTATTTGGAACCCAGAATTCTTCTTCTTACAAAAAGTATAATAAATTGTAGGTAGCCTCCTAGCTTGACCTCTCCCCCAAATTTGCTTCACCCATAATTACATGGATGGATTAATACTTAAAAAGAGATGAAATAAATTTTGACATCCCATGACTTGTCCCTTTGTCCCTTCTTCCCATCCTCAATGATGTTACGCTGCCTGACACCCCAATTAAAAATCTCTACTGAGAAAGGAAATACCCCACATTTTAAAATTATTTATTTCTCTCTCAAGCAATAATTTTTTTTCCATTATATCTGATTTCTGACTATATATCCAATGAAGACAGATCTGACTACAATACTAAGTTACAAATGATTCACTGGACATTAATACCCTTAGAGGATAAATGAGAATGTTGTTCACACAAGTCTTCAACCACTAAACATTCAAGTAATATAGATGAAGTTAATAGATCTAGACAGGCATAGGGGTGGAAGGGAGCATGTTGAATCGGAGAGAGAGGAAGAGTTACAAAAGACCTACCTGGGAGTTTTGTTTGTTGGTTTGCTTTTTTGAGATGGGGTCTCACTCTGGCACAGAGGCTGGAGTGCAGTGGCATGATCTCTGCTCACTACGATCAACACCTCCTGGGCTCAAGTGATTCTCCCACCTCAGCCTCCTGAGCAGCTGGGATCACTACACCCAGCTAATTTCTGTATCTTTTGTAAAGACAGGGTTTCACCATGTCACCCAAGCTGGTCTCCTGGACTTCAAGGGATCTGCCCACCTTGGCCTCCCAAAGTGCTGGGACTATAAATTGGTTCATGATGGCTGGGGACTCTGATAACAGAAAGACAGGATGGTATATGGAATAGGGAACCAATATCAAGTAGGGATCTGAGATGCTTTTTTTTTTTTTTTTTTTTTGTATTTTTTTTGGATGGAATTTCGCCATTGTTGCCCCTGCTAGAGTATAATGGTGCAATCTCGGCTCACTGCAACTTCTGCCTCCAGGGTTCAAGAGATTCTCCTGCCTCAACCTCCGGAGTAATTGGGATTACAGTTGCCCACCACATTGCCCAGCTAATTTTTCATATTTTTAGTAGAGACATGATTTCACCATGTTGGCCAGGCTGGTCTCAAACTTCTGACCTCAGGTGATCCACCCACCTCAGCCTCCCAAAGTGTTGGGATTACAGGTGTGAGCCATCATGCCTAGCGGCTTAGATTTGTTTTTATCATTCACTGTGGAATTTATTACATACTACCCTTGGTCCTGTTATAGTAATTATCATAGCAGCTAAAACCTAATGAATGCTTCCTATGTGTGAGGAACAGTTCAAAATGATTCACATGTATTAGTATCATTTAATACACCCTACAACTTTATGACATATTCTTAATTCTTTTTTCAGATGAAGAAAACGGAACACAAAAAGGTTAAATATCTTGTCCAAAATCACACAGCTAGGGAGCAATGAATTAGGAACTTGAATCAGGCAGTCTGGCTCCACAGTTCACAAAAACATCTCACTAGGGGGCAAGGTTCATACCTTGTACTCCTTTTAATACCCTTTCATATACTTGGAAGAATGCGCTATATCAAGTTAGTACTCAACAAATACAGCTTGTTAGCTGAGTGCACAATCATGAACAGGAGTAATATATGCCTTCACAGCCTTTAAAATGTAGGCCAACTCTGTTAGTGGTTTAACATTTGATCAAGTTGCTCATATGAGGGCCATTTGTAAACAGTCTAATTAGAGTCAAACTCTTCCTTATAGAAAGACAATGAAATGAACACCAAGGAAATATGGGAGTATAAAAATAGTGGTTTCTGGTTTCCCCTAGAAACTCTGAACAAGAAAGAATGTTGAATATATAAACCTATGGCAGCCAGCACAAAATCATTCCACATTTTTTTTTTTTGAGATGGAGTCTCACTGTGTTGCCTAGGCTGGAGTGCAGTGGTGCCATCTTGGCTCACTGCAATCTCTGCCTCCCAGGATCAAGTGATTCTTCTGCCTCAGCCTCCCGAGTAGCTGGCACTACAGGCGCTTACCACCACACCGGCTAATTTTTGTATTTTTAGTAAAGACTTGGTTTCACCATATTGGACAGACGGGTCTCAAACTCCTGACCTCGTGATCTGCTCGCTTTGGCCTCCCAAAGTGCTAGGATTACAAGTGCACCCGGCTGATTACAATTTTTTTAAAAGGGAGTAATGTGACTTATTTCAACTTTCTAGTATCCTATCTATGCTTACCAGATATAACAAAATACAATATTCTTTCGAATGTCTACTTCCTCCAAGAACTTTACTTCTCAATTATCAACTATTACCAGGCTTGAAGATAGAATTCTTTTTCTTTTTTTAAGAGATAGAATTCTTTTACCATTTCATATATATTCAGCAATTTAGAGCCTGTACAAATTACCTCTAATTTTTGAAGTCAGAATAGCGTTACCCTTGGCTAGAGAGAGTAACCAGAGCAGACCCTAGGGGTGTAGTTTGAGGTGTTAGTAATGTTTTGGTCTTAATCCAGGTACTAGTTACAAGGGTGTGCTCAATTTGTGATACTACATTGAGCAATATATTTATTAAACCTATGTATTTATGGTTTGTGTGCTGTTTGTAGTTGAATATATAGTTAAAAACAAAACATTACAAATACTTTAGATCAGTTCACTGGTTATAAAAATAGTGCAGAAAATCCACAGCACTAATATTTTTGTAGCTTTTAAATCATAAACCTGAATAATTAAAAATTGAAAAAAATACTTATTTTCAATCCATCAGAATAAAAATTAAAAGGTACATGTATTTTACAGGGGAAAATACAAGAATTATTCCAAAAGTGGATTTGTAGGGTCAGTGACAAGTACACTGTGAACAGCACTCTCATGTTAATGGTATTGGTACTTTGTTGGGCATATGAGGCAACACTAAAATAGATAATCTTTTATTCCTTATGACTTGGCCTACACTAAGTTTTAATGGTTGCACTCTTATACATGTGACTACCCAATGGAAGGGCATGTTAGACTCTGCTTTGTTTTTTAAAGACTTTATATTTTTAGAGCCTTTTTGGTTCACAGCAAAATGGAGAGGAAGGCCCAGAGATGTCATACATGGCCCCTAGCCCCACACTTGCATAGCTTCCCCAATTATCAACATCCCCCTCCAGAATAGTACATTTGTTAAAACTGATGAACCTATTCTGACACGTCATTATCATCCAAAGTCTACAGTTTACATTAGGGTTCACTCTTGGCGTACATTCCATGTGTTTCGACAAATGTGTAACATGCATCCACTGTTACAGTATCGTATAGAAGAATTTCACTGACTTAAAAATCCCCTGTGCTCCATCTCTTCATTCCTCCCTCCCACTTAACCTCTGGCAACTGCTGATCTTTTTACTGTCTCCATAGTTTTGCCTTTTCCAGAATGTCATATAGTTGGAATCATATGAAACCTTTTTAGATTGTCTTCTTTTACTTAGTAATATGCATTTAAGGTTCCTCCATGTCTTTTCATGGCTTCATAGCTCATTTGTTTATAGTGCTGAATAACATTCCATTATCTGGATGTACCACAGCTTATTTACAACTTGGTTGCGTTCAAGTTTTAGTAATTATGAATAAAGCTGCTCTGACATTCATGTGCAAGTTTTTATGTGGATATATGTTTTCAGCTTCTCTGGGTAAATATCAAGAAGTGCAACTGCTGAACTGCATGGTAAGAATATGTTTAATATTGTAAGAAATTGCCAAACTTGATCTGGTGTTTAAATCTAAATGAACTCTTCTGTTACATGGATTCATCTGAATTTGAGGAAGTCTCTCGAAGCAAGGTAACATCATATACAGATTCCACGATGTAGGCTCGAAAAATGAGAAAGAGCAAGAAAAAAAGAAGAGGGTAAGGAAGAGAGGGAGGGAACAGGAAGGAGGGAGGGAGGGACAGAAGTGTAGGTAGGTAGGTAGAGACAGATAGATAGATATTCACTCTATTGTGGATCAAAGCAGCACACAACGTGTTTTCAAAACAGGCAGAGCCCCTGTGCCTGATGAAAAAAGAATGAAGATCCAAAGGCTTTAGTATAACATTTCATTAATAGGCATGGAAGTTTTTGTCAAGACTATTAAAAGTCACTAGGAGAGGCCAGGCACAGTGGCTCATGCCTGTAATCCCAGCATTTTGGGAGGCTGAGGTGTATGGATCACCTGAGGTCAAGTGTTTGAGACAAGCCTGACCAACATGGAGAAATCCCATCTCTACTAAAAATACAAAATTAGCTGGGTGTAGTGGCATATGCCTCTAATCCCAGCTACTTGGAAGGCTTAGGCAGGAGAATCGTTTGAACCCGGGAGGCAGAGGTTGCAGTGAGCCGAGATTGTACCATTGTATTTATTCTAGCCTGGGCAACAAGAATGAAACTCTGTCTCAAAAAAAAAAGAAAAAAGAAAAGAAAAAGTCACCATAGGGAAAAATTATTACTTTCCTTGTAATAAAATCAGTAAAGAAAGATCTTTCAACTTACTTTTTGAATCACCATGTCAGTAGGCATCATAAAATTATTCAAACATCTAATGCTCCCTTTCAGCTTCCCTTGGAGTGTCAGTCATAAAAAAAAAATCACTTAAGATGGTTTAAGATCTTAAAGCTTGAATCAAAATGTCCTGCCTTTCCCTCGTTAGACTGTAAATTCTTAAACAGCAGGAGTGATAGGGTTTGTCTCTAAATCCTCCTCCTATATCTTTGTCTTATAATGGCAGATAAGATACTTTTAACCCAATGTTTGATAGCATTTCTCAAACTAGGCAAGTTGTAATTGAAAAGATCAATTTCTCCATGAACAACATGAAAATAGCAGGTAAAAAAGATGCTTGAAGGGAAAGGATATAGTTTCATCTGCTACATTTACATTAAGTGTTTTATTTTTATTTTGTTTTATACATATTAAGTATTTGGATGTCTTAAAACTCCTTCCTTCCCTTCTCTGACTCTTTCATGTTTTTCTCAGAAAAATCTTTTTTCCATTGTATTTGCAAACCTAAAAAGTAATACTAATGACTGATAAGCAAAATAGTAGCATAACTGAGATATTTTAAAAGGAGAATATCATAAAGTAAAATAACATAATAATCTACTGCTAATTTATCATATTCCAGGCATATGCTAAGTACTTAACATGTCTTCGAATTCCCAAGACAGCTATCATTATATACATTTCCAGATGGGGAAACCCAGGTCCAGAGAAGATGACTGGCTCAGAGTTATGCAGCTGCTAAGCAGCAGAGCTGGGATTGAACCCAGGTTTAGTCTGGCTCTAAAGCACCTACTTTAAGTCAAGACATTATTTAGTCAATAAAATTTATCTACTTTAAGTATATAATCTGATTAATTTTGATAATTATATACAGACATATAACCACCACCATTATAATCAACATAGGACAGTTCCACACCTTTGAAGATTTCTTTGTGTGTTTTTGCAGTTGATCCCCTCCCCTAACCCATGGCTCCTGGCAAGCATTGATCTCCCTTCTTACCATAGTTTTGTTTGCCTTTTCTATGATTTCATATTAATGAAACTAATACGTTTGACTTCCTTCACTTAGCATGTTTTTGAGATTAATCCAAGTTGTTATATGCATAAGTGTTTTGTTTCTTTTTATTGCTGAGTAGTATTTCATAGAATGGACACACCACAATTCATCCATTCACCAGTTGGTAAACATTTGAAAAACACTCACTCTTATCCACTAAGATTGAAGAATTAGTATTTCAAATCTGTAAAGACCTTGAAAGTACATAGAAATTCTCTTCAGAATTTCCACAACTTCCATTATCCTGTTTTTCAACAGCACAATCCAAAATTTAAGAAAATAAACTTCCCACTCCAATTTTCTTTTATTTCATTATTACTAACACATTATTGTTTTCTACTAGTTATTACACTTACAACTGTTATTTTATGAGTTAAAATACAGAGATACCTCAGAGATATTACAGGCTCAGGGCTCCAAACAACTGTAATAAAGCAAACATCACAGTAAAGCATGTCACACAATTTTTTATTTCCTAGTGCATACCAAAGTTATGTTTACATTATACTGTAGTCTATTAAGTGCACAGTAGTACTACATCTTAAAAAAAAAACATGTAGGCTGGGTGTGGTGGCTCACGCCTGTAATCCCAGCACTTTGGGAGGCTGAGGCGGGTGGATCTCATGAGGTCAGGAGTTCGAGACCAGCCTGACCAAAATGGTGAAACCCTGTCTCTATTAAAAATGCAAAAAAACTTAACTAGGCACGGTGGCTGGCACCTGTAGACCCAGCTACTTAGGAGGCTGAGGCACAAAAATTGCTTGAACCCGGGAAGTGGAGCTTTCAGTAACCTGAGATCGTGCCACTGCACTCCAGCCTGGGAGACAGAGCAAGACTCCACTTAAAAAAATAAAAAATGTATATCCCTTAATTTAAAAAATACTTTATTGTTGCCCAGCACAGTGGCTCACACCTGTAACCTCAGCTACGTAAGAGGCTGAGGTAGGAGGATTGTTTGAGGCCAGGAGCTCAATGCTACAGTGAGCCACGATCATGCTACTGCACTCCAGCCTGGGTGACAGAGCAGGACCCTGTTTAAAAAAAATTTAAAAATAGAAATAAAAATTACTTTATTACTAAAAATTTTAATGATCATCTAAGCATTCAGCGAGTTGCCACTTTTTTCTTTTCTTCTTTTGCTGGTGGAAGGCCTTCCCTCCATGTGGATTGCTGCTAACTGATCAGAGCAGTGATTGCTAAAGGCTGGGGAGGCTGAGGCAATATCTCAAAAAAAGAGATCAGTGAAGCTCGCCACATCAACTGACTCTTTTCACGAAAGATTTCTCTGTAACATGCAATGTTTCACAGCATTTTACCCACAGTAGAATGTCTTTCAAAACTGGATTCAATCCTTTCAAACCCTACAACATCTTTATCAACTAAATGTATGTAATATTCTAAATCGTTTGCTGTCATTTCAACCATATTCACAGCATCTTCATCAAGTAGACTTCACCTTAAGAAGCCACTTTCTGGTCAGGTGTGGTGGCTCATGGCTGTAAACCCTGCACTTTGGGAGGCTGAGGCAGGTGGATCACCTGAGCTCAGGAGTTTGAGACCAGCCTGGCCAACATGATGAAACCTTGTCTCTACTAAAAATACAAAAAATTAGCTGGGCATGATGGCATGTGCCTGTAATCCCAGCTACTCAGGAGGCTGAGGCAGAAGAATTGCTTGAACCTGGAAGGCAGAGGTTGCAGTGAGCCAAGATTGCGCCACTGCATTCCAGCCTGGGCAACAAGAGCAAAACTGTCTGAAAAAAAAAAAAAGAAAAGAAAAAAGGAAACCACTTTCTTTGCTTGTAAGAAGCAATTTTTTATCCATCATATTTCATCATGAGATTATAACAACTCAGTCACATCTTTAGACTCCACTTCTAGTTCCCTTGCTATTTACACTGTATCTGCAGTGACTTTCTCTACCGACATTTTGAACCCCTCAAAGCTGTCCATGAGGAATGGAATAGACTTCTTCAAATTCCTATTAATGTTGATATTTTGACCTCCTCCCATGAATCACAAAATTTCTAAGTGGCATCTAAAATAAAGAAACCTTTCTATAAGGTTTTGGATTTTGCCCAGGTTTATCAGAGGAAGCACAATCTATGGCAACTATTGCTTTACAAAATGTATTTCGTTTTCTTTTTTCTTGCGACAGAGTCTCACTTTGCTGCCCAGGCTGGAGTGCAGTGGCTTGATCTAAGCTCACTGCAACTTTTGCCTCCCAGATTCAAGTGATTTTCTTGCCTCAGCCTCCCAAGTAGCTGGGATTACAGGAGTGCACCACCATGCCCAGCTAATATCTGTATTTTTAGTAGGGATGGGGTTTCAGCATGTTGACCAGGCTGATCTCAAACTTCTGACCTCAAATGATCTGCCTGCCTCAGCCTCCCAAAGTGTTGGGATTATAGGTGTGAGCCACCACGCCTGGCCTACAGAATGTATTTCTTTCTTTCTTTTTTTTTTTTTTGAGATGGAGTTTCGCTCTTGTTGCCAAGGCTGGAGTGCAATGGCACAATCTCAGCTCACCGCAATCTCCACCTCCTGGGTTCAAGCAATTCTCCTGCCTCAGCCTCCCGAGTAGCAGAGATTACAGGAATGCACCACACACCCAGCTAAGTGTTTGTATTTTTAGTAGAGACAGAGTTTGGTCCACCAGCCAGAAAGTGGTTTCTTAAGGCGGAGTCCATATTGGTCAGCTGGCCTCGAACTCCTGAGCTTATGATCTGCCTGCCTCAGCCTTCCAAAGTGCTGGGATTACAGGCATGAGCCACCGCGCCCAGCCCAAAATGTATTTCTTTTCTTTTTCTTTTTTTTTTTTGAGACAGAGTCTCACTCTATCGCCAGGCTGGAGTGCAGTGGCGCGATCCTGGCTCACTGCAACTTCCGCTTTCTGGTTTCAAGCAATTCTCCTGCCTCAGCCTCCCGAGTAGCTGGGACAACAGCAAAATGTATTTCTTAAACAAGATGGCTTGAAAGTATAAATTATAACTTTTTTTTTTTTTTTTTTAAGACAGGGTTTCACCATGTTGGTCAGGCTGGTCTTGAACTCCTGATCTCAGGTGATCCACCTGCCTTGGCCTCCAAAGTGCTTGGATTACAGGCGTGAGCCACCACACCCAGCCTATAAATTATAACTTGATCCACAGGCTGCAGAATGGATGTGTTAGCAGTCATGAAAACAACATTAATCTCCGGTACATATCCATCAGGTGCACTGTCAATGAACAGTATTATTTTGAAAGGAATATTGTTATGCCTTCCTCACTAAACTTAACCATCTTTAGTTTTTTATCTAAAGTGAGAGATGTGCTACTCTTCCTTTCATTTGAATACTTAGAGGCCATTTTAGGGTTATTGATTGGCCTAATTTCAATGTTGTGTCTCAGAAAATGGGAAGGCCCAAGGAAAGGGAGAGAGACAGTAGGATGGTCAGCTGTTGGGGCAGACAGAACACATTTATCAATTAAGTTTGTATCTCCTTCAAGTGCAGTTCATGGCATCCCAAAACTATTACAATAATTACATCAAGCCAGGTGCGGTGGCTCCCACCTGTAATCACAGCACTTTGGGAGGCCAAGGCGGGTGGATCACCTGAGATCAGGAGTTTGATACCAGCCTGGCCAACATAGTGAAACCCTGTCTCTACTAAAAAATACAAAAATTAGCCAGGTGTGGGGGCACACACCTGTAGTCCCAGCTACTTGGGAGGCTGAGACATGAGAATTGTTTGAACCTGGTAAGCAGAGGTTGCAGTAAGCTGAGATTGCACCATTGCACTCGAGCCTGGGCAGACAGAGTGAGACTCCGTTTCAAAAAATAAATAAATAAAATAGTAACATCAAAGATCACTAATCACAAATCACCATAACAGATATAGTAATAATGAAAAAGGTTGAAATATTGCAAGAATTAACAAAATGTGATATACAGACAAAAAGTGAGCATATGCTGTTAGAAAAACAGCACAACTATTGATACAAATTTGCAATTTGAAAAAACACAATTCCATGAAGCATGATAAAGTGAACCACAATAAAATGATATATGCCTATAGGTATTTTTTGTGGATTGGTCAGAAAATTAAGTTGTTATTAGGAACATATGAAACTATCTATATCCTGTATTCTAAGCAACTAAACTTCTGTAACATTCTGTTTCACTGCTTTCAATATCTTACAGAGAAACTCACAGGTATCTTAAGCAAAACAGGAATTATTTCTGTAACTAACAGAAAGCTGTTTTACCTAGTTCTGCCAGAATACCTTAATAAAGATATTATGAGGTAAAAAGTATGGGATAAAAGAATAAAGGGGCTTGAAGCCTCTTCAGCCTATCTCTAGTGTGTGTTTTTCAAACTTTTTTCTAAATAGCTGATATGGTTTGGCTGTGTCCCCACCCAAATCTCATCTTGAATTGTAGTTCCCAGAGTCCCCATGTGTCAGTGGGAGGTAACTGAATCATGGGAACAATTACCCGTATGATGCTGTTCTCGTGATAGTGAATTGAGTTCTCGCAAGGTCTGATGGTTTTACAAGTGGCTTTCCCTACTTTGATTAGCACTTCTCTCTCCTGCTGCCACATGAAGAAGTATGTATTTGCTTCCCCTTCTACCAAGACTGTAAGTTCCTGAGGCCTCCTCAGCCATGCAGAACTGTGAGTCAATTAAACCTCTTTCCTTTATAAATTACTCAGTCTTGGGCAGTTCTTTTTTTTGAGATGGAGTTTTGCTCTTGTTGCCCAGGCTGGAGTGTGATGGCACAATCTCGGCTCACCACAACCTCCGCCTCCCAGGTTCAAGTGATTTCCCCTGTCCTAGCCTCCCAAGTAGCTGGGATTACAGGTGCCTGCCATCATGCTCAGCGAATTTCTGTATTTTTTTTTTTAATTTTACTTAAATATCTCATTTCCAATAATGGCTATAAGCAAGAATTTTTGTATTTTTAGTAGATAGGGGGTTTCACCATGTTGGCCAGGCTGGTCTTGAACTCCTGACCTCAGGTGATTCACCTACCCTGGCCTCCCAAAGTGCTGGGATTACAGGCGTGAGCCACCACACCTGGCCTCAGGCAGTTCTTTATAGCAGCATGAGAATGGACTAATACAGAAGCAGAGCCCTCTCTCCCCCAACAAAGACAATGTATTAAAGCAAGGCTATTCAAGTTCAAGCAAGGCAAGGACCCATGGCCCCAAATGTTGGGTATTCTTCTCCCACAGTGGCACTTAAGGTACCTCCCTGGATGTTGGCAATTGATAGAACACAACTAGAAAATCAAAGATCTATACTCCATGGTAGGACCATTTTTATTGGTTACAAAATTCTTCTTTTTTTTTTGTCCCCCCTCCACAAAGTTCTTTTTTACATCCGCCTCTCTGTTATTCTTACCCACAGACTCCAGCCTAATCCCACTTTTATTTGGGGACCACTACTTTAGCTCCTTTTGGTTTTCTCTTTTTTACAGTGAATTCAATATTCTTCATAAGAAATCATTTTCCATATTCCATATCAGCCTGAATATTCTCCTTTGGATAAACCTAATTTCCAATAAGACAATACTGGAGTGTCCAAGCTTCTCATGAAGCATCCAAAGCCCTTCATCATTTGGCTGCAACCATCTTTCAGATCCTCAATCTCACTATTCCACACAGCAAACCCATACATTCCAGTAATCCCAATCCAACCTACTCTTCCAATAATTCACTACAAGTAAGCACCTATTCGGAGAGTATAAAAATCTTGATACCTGCATATTTTGACATCTAGTCTCCACTCTCCCTAGGAAACCCCTAGTCCCCACTGTCCATTTCTGTCTATTATTATTCTTTCCATTTGTACAAAATGCAAGCTCAAGGCTTTACTATACCACCTTTCAGTGTCCCCACATACTTAGTACTAATTTACTTTCTGAATTACATTTAATATATAAGTTACTAATACGACTTCTCAATATATAACATGTTATCAAAGTAATCTAGAATTTCCAAGTTCATTTCCTAAATTCCTCATCAAAACAGAAAAAAAAATTGAAAATGTAAATATCAGACAAGATGTCTCTGGAAACAAACCTAGGTAAAGAATTCCTCTGCGTACTACTACTATACCTTACTGGAGAGAGTGGGCATCCACACCCACTTACATCGAGTGATGTTTATGCATCTCATACTTGTGGCCTGATAGCATTCCACTAAGAGTAATTAATTACCACCTTAATTTCAGTAGCATATTGCTAAATGAAACAATAACAGATGAAAGAAAGAGAGAGAAAAGAAGGAAGAAAGAAAAAGATGGAGAATGAAAGGAAGGGAGGGAGGGAGGGAGAAAAAGAGGGAGGGAAGGAAGAAGAGAAAGAAAAGAACGTTCTAAGGATTATGATCATGTAACAGAGTATTTTGTATTTTATACTGATGGAGCTGTCCAATTCAGGTCTGAAATTGCTTACTACAGTGGTACACACTCAAATGTCTGGCATCTGTTTTCAACAAACCATCTTCTCTGAACCACTATGCCCAAATCTCAGGAGATTTCTATAATTTTATATAAAGACTCAATTCCTACACTGTTTAGAACAGCCAATACTTGCTAGTTCTACATTTCTGAACTCCCAAATAATATAAAGAATGACACAGAGAGAAGATGAACAAAATAGGTGCTGGTGTGTTCAGGAGCCTAAGCTGAACCAAAGGCTGGACCTCTTGGTCAGTGTTGTCTCCTCTCTATCAACAAGGCTCCACTCATGTGGGAAGGAGAGTGCCTTCACAGAAGAAAGTTACGTAAAGGAATTGACCTGGGAATTTGGGAAGGGCTCCAGTAGCATGGAGAAGCTGCTCATTCATATCAGCCCTGCCCTGACCCTTCAAAAACACCTTCCTCTTCTGACCTGAACTTGGGAAAACTTCAGGGAAAAATAAAAGCAGACCAAGTCTTGAGGGAAAAGAAAGAATACTAGGATATGCACAGCATAGTCCTAGGGTAAAATTGGTGCTCAAGAAAAGTGGATTTTTTCCATGTTCTGGCAAACCATAGTAAGCATTACAAAAGCACAGAGGTCTGTGAGACCACTTCACAAACTGTGCATTGCTAGATCCTTATGTATTATAACCCTCTTTCAAAAGGAAGAATTAAAGCATATCTTTTAGGAAGAAATTAAGGTGGACTGGATATTCTCTAAGACTGTTACACTGTGCTTTTTACAGTCACACTGAGATATCTTCCTGCTCTCCTTTCCTCTCTTCTGATCACCCATATTGAGTGCCTATTCAACAGGCCAGGCATTATACTTGAAGCTAGGGACCAACTGTGAATAAAAGCTAGTCTCTGCCCTCTTGAAGCATACACATTAAAGAAAAACACCAACACTAAATAGTTAATTACAAGTGGGGTGAGTGCTACAAATGTGAAGTTCAGTTTCCGCTGCCTACACAAGTGGAGAAAACAGGGAAGTCCAGAGGGAAAAGTAAGTAAATTTTCAGTTTTCTGTATCTTCATTATCAGGTTAGAACAACCCAATACTGTCAATACAAAGAACTTCTTCCAAAATACAATAAAGTCAGTGAAGAACACTTCAGACTTCACTTATTGACAATATTCAATATCAGGCCATGTAAACAAGGTTTACTATTCTATTTTTCAGGAAAAGAGAGTTTACTAAGGATTCAAAGCATAAACAAGGTGACTAATAATAATAGAAAAATTATTTTTCCCTAAGACACTGAATTTGCATGGTTGTGTTAAGGTGGTAGTAGTAGTGGTAGTAGTAGTAGTAGTAGTAGTAGTAGTAGTAGTAGTAGTAGTAGTAGCAGTAATGATGATGATGTAACCACTCTTAACAATTAAGTATCTAAAGCAAAAGTTACCACCCTCAACCAAGAGGCAGGAGGTTCTGCTCCTGGTTCCATATCACCCAGGCCAATTCCCATAGCCTTTTGAATCTCAGCTTCCCAATCTGTAAATTTAGAAGGTCAAAACAAAACAATCTCTTAGGTCCCTTACCACGTTCATGTGCAGAATCCAACTAGAATGGTTTGAAATCTGAGTACTTGGAAGTCATGAAAGATTACTTATCCCTCCAATTTTTTCATTTTTAAATTAGCCATCCTTTACAATGTATTCATAGCACAACCATATATTAGTTTTACTTCTAAACCTGTTCAGATAGAAACAGAAAGACTGAATCTTGTCTTCAAAAAGTTCAAAATTCCAGACAAAACGTCTTTAATCTGAGAATCTTAAGATAATTCCTTTACAACACTTTTTTATGCTACCAATAAATTATTTACCGACACCCACTCACGGTGAACAGAAATAACAATGTGTTATTCAAATTTTGGAAAATTCCATTTGGAATTCTAGCAAAGCTGGCTCCATTCCCATTCTGGCATCATGTGCTCAACTCCCTCTCTGCCACTTCCTCTCAGCTGAGCCTCTCCCTAAGGAGTTCACTCCCAGTAAAGGATAAAGAGAGGGGGAAGAGAAGGCTCTGCCAGCCACAGAGAAGTCTCTGCCCAACACAAATGTTCATGTCAATGCCCTTTCACATTGCCTCTTTTGATTCAACAAATGCACTAGCAGCCCTCAGTTCAAATAAAAACACAAGCTAAACCTTCTAAAATATTTTCAAGGCAGTTGGGTGCAGTGGCTCATGCCTGTAATTCCAGCACTTTGGGAGGCCAAGGTGGGTGGATCACCTGAGGTCAGGAGTTCAAGACCAGCCTGCCAACATGGTGAAACCTCATCTCTATTAAAAAAAAAAAAAAAATTAAAAAAAATTAAAAAATATTTTCAAGGCATTAATACGAGGGAAAATGTGGAAGACAGAATAACCTAAAGTTCCAAGTTTCTTGGTATATCGCTATGCATGTGTTGTTTAACGATCAATGACCTCAGAGCTTCTGAAGACATGTTTTTTTGGCTTAAGATATCAACATTTTTATATACCAATTCATGAGTTATAGAAAAAAAAAAGAGGCCAGGCATGGTGGCTCACCCCTAAATCTCAGCACTTTGGGAAGCCAAGGCAGGGGGTCATGAGGTCAGGAGTTCAAGACCAGCCTGGTCAACATGGTGAAACCCGGCTCTACTAAAAATACAAAAAATAGCTGGGCATGGTAGCGTGCTCCTGTAATCTCAGCTACTTGAGAGGCTGAGGCAGGAGAATTGCTTGAACTGGGACGCAGGAGGCGGAGGTTGCAGTGAGCCGAGATCATACCACTGCACTCCAGCCTGGGCTACAGAGTGAGAAAAAAAAAAGAAAGAAAGAAATATATCAAAAGTTTAAGACTTCAAACTATGTAAGTTTTATTCCAGAAATCTTCAATTTTGCAAAGTTATATACTTTGATATGGAAGAGTGAGGGTAAACAATCATACTTCCTTGTCAGAGGGGAAGTGGTACTTCAGAATTCTTATTTATCTCCTTATAACTTGGAACAGACTCTAATTACAACCTCGAAGATCTCAGAAAAGAAATGGCACGAAAACTTTTAAACAATATTGAATCTCTGCTATATTACAAAGCTACTATGTTTAAAAAAAAAAAAAGGTAACTCCCTGGCAGTATCTTCTCTGAGTAAGACTATGCTCCCCACTGCCCAAATGTAGCAGTAATAATTAATATCTTATTTGTACATGTGCCTTACTTCATCTGAATCTCACAAAAACAATTAGATAGAGTATCATAACTGCCCACTTATCAATGTTCAAACAAAGGTTTAAAGAGATTCAAAAACTTGCTTGACTAGATGCCATGATTACATATGACTTCTCCAAGATCTAACCCTTCACTTTGTCCTCTGAAAAAAGAAGACAACATTACTACAAAAATTCCTTTCTTGAAGCTGTTGTATTTTGTCACAGTAAATTAGTTTACATTTTCTAGAATTTTATATTAATAGGATCATCTATTATGTACTCTTTTGTCTAGCTTTTTAACTTAGCATAATTATTTTGACAGTCATTTATGTTGCTACATGTATTAATGGTTCATTCCTATTTATTTGTCAAATAGTATTCCATTGTATGGATGTACCACAATCTGTTTATCCATTCTTCAGTTGAGGGACATTTGGTTTATTTACAATTCTTGGCTATTAAGAACAATGCTGCTTTGAATATTCACATATGTCTTTGTGTGGACATACATTTTCATTTTTCCTCTTCAGTAAATTTCCAGAACTCCTGCATTATACGATAGTTTTATGTTTAACTTTGTAAGAAACTGTCAAATTGTTTTCCAGTGTGGCTATATCATTTTATTAATATATTCCGAACAGCAGTGTGTGACACTTTTTAAAGTGACAATATTACAAGATATTTAATAACTGAGAAAGACCTGTAGGATCCAAAGAGGTGCATGTTTGCATGTTCCAAAGTCAATAGGTAGACAGAAAGTATTTCATCCAGAGAAAAAGATTCGCATAAAAAGAAATGAAACCACATGCCAATACAGCTACATTAGCTTATGTGATGACTTACAGCTATGCTGTCTTAAATTCCATCAGGAAAGCACCTATCTAAATGTGGCCAGGCGTGGTGGCTCATGCCTATAATCTAGCACTTTGGGAGACTGAGGCAGGCGAGCTGCCTGAGCTCAGGAGTTCGAGTCTAGCCTGGGCAACATGGCAAAACCCCATCTCTACTAAAAATACAAAACATTAGCCAGGCATGGTGGCATGTGCCTATAGTCTTAGCTACTCAGGAGGCTGATTTAGGAGAATTGCTTGAGCCCGGGAGGCAGAGGTTGCAGTGAACCAAGATCATACCAGTGCACTTCAGCCTGGACAACCGAGTGAAACTCTGTCTCCTAAATAAATAAATAAATAAATGTAACCAAATGACTTACAGGTGTCCTGTCTTAAATTCTATCAGGAAGTATCTACCTAAATGTAACCAGTGTGGGATAAACATATATTTTAGAAACTAACATGCACAGAAAGAAAGATCTTTAAAGGTAACAATAAGGCTGCTGCAAGCATTCACAATAGCAGCTCATATGAGCATTATCTACAAATCAGGCACTATACTAAGCTAAGCTATATATATACATATATATATATATAAATATATAAAACCGCTCTACTGATTGCTATCTCCATTTTACAGGCAAAGAAATCAGAGGCAAAGAGAAGTTAAGAATGTGGTCCCAATCCAAGATGGCCGATTAGCAACAGCTCAGGAATGTAG
>PVKP010041445.1:0-18763 GCA_004027715.1 Plecturocebus donacophilus | reverse complement strand
AGCCAGAACTGCAATCAAAGGCTATATGAAAATAACTTTACTAAGACAATGATGTGATGCCTATGTGGTCTGAGGAGACACTCTGTCTGTTCTCTGTTTTGCTAAGAAAGAGGTGTTTAATTGTGTTAAAAAGCTATTTTCTGTTCCTGTTTTTTATGACTTTGTTTACCCACTATTGTGAGGTCCTATGTTTGTTCTTGTGACTGCTGTTTACTAAGATAATAGGTTTACTGCCTCTCTGGTGCCTTGTATAGGATCATTAACATTTTAACTATAGGTCTCCCCTCCCGGATAATGACAACAATCTGCATGTCTTTAGGGTACCTGATTGTGTTTCTGGTTTTGTCATTTTTCTTATCTGCTACCTGAGCTTGTATCCCGAGAACTTTCTGTTCCCTTTCATGTATAAGACAATGGTATTTGCTTCTGTAATTACCATGGTATTTGTTTCTGTAATTACTATGGGCAAAAAATATATATAATAACCGTGTGCAAAATAAAGTTGCTGTTTAAGCATTGCTGTTCAAGTATTGCTTATTCAGCCCTCCAGACCCTGCTTTCTGTCTACCTTTTCTTCCGGGCACTCCCCTATTCAGGTTGGGACCCTCTTGCTGGCCAAGAGTCCCCGGCAGACGTGCCGGCCTCTCGGGAACCCAGATACCAAGTTATCACAGAGTCATTAATTTAGAAAATTAATCTGTAAAAAATATTTTTCATCCTTTATAATCTACTTAGATAGGACATGGTTTCCATTAAAGCTGAAAAAGTCTTTAATGGTCACCTTTTCTAAGCCTCTCATTTAGCAATTTACGAAACAGAGGTCCAGACGATTTAGCATTTTAATTAAGTATGGGAGTTAATACTGAGCTAAAAATAAACATAGGATTCCATATCTTAAGGTTAACATTCATTCTAGTATCAAAAATAGTCAGAACTAAGAATTTTTTAAAAGCTTAAACTAAGCATAATAGAAAATACTGGTTCCTTCTGCTCCTCTCAGAGGAGATAAGGACTCATTATCATCATCTTTAGCTATAAAGGAGTTGATATGGTGTCTGAATTAAAGAGTTTCTTGCACTTTGTACATCCTGTGATTTATGGCGAATATGTCTTCTACCAAGAGTTCTAGCGAAATGTCAATAGAAATTGTAGGAAAACCCTTAACCCAGAAGTAGAGAGGTTTGTCGCTTTTCCCTGAGATTGTCACCAATAAACTGTATGATCCTCCAAGTTTCTCAACCTTCCTAATCATAGTTTTCCCAGCTATCAAATAAAAAGAGTATACAATTATTTAGGTTTCTTACAGTTTGCAAATGCTGGCTTTTAATCTTGCATTAAACTGGATGAAAGTGGATAAGTATATATAAAGAAAGAACTTCACATTAGGTTAGTGCACAGTAAGTCCTCAGTATAAAGTTTGGGAATTAAGGGAATTATTATCCTTTGTTTACCTCCCTTTCTCCTTCCCTCCCTCCCTTCCTTCCTTTCTTCCTGTATTCTTGTATGAGATGGAAAATGCAGAATGGGGAATAATGGGGAGCCTGAGTGGGTAGTGAGCAACAGTGTTAGTGAAAAGACTGCCTGAGACTCTAGATCACTCACTTGATTAGAATGTTAGTATACACTACTTAAGTCCTAAGGGAAAACAGTATAAAATCATTTTAAAAACCTTACCAGATATAGGTGAAGGGGAGGAAGGCAACAAATTACACTGCCACGTGTGTACCTATGCAACAATATTGTATGTTCTTCACATGTACCCCAAAACCTAAAATGCAATAAAAAAAAAAAAAAAAAAAAACCTTACCTGTCTAAGAGAAGGAACATTCTCTTTAACAAATCACCAACGTAATGTTTTATAGCTTTAATTTTCAAGATTCAAATCTAGACATATTCTCTCAAAAAAAACCAAAACAAAAAAAAACAACCTAAACTTCATGTAGATCTGGTATATCAAATATCTAACAAGCGCATATCAACATGAAGTAATAATGGAAAACTGGTCATCAGTGGTTTTTATTCCTCATTCAGTGGCCTTACTAACTAGCAATCAAATACTTTGAATTATATGGCCTCTTTTCTCAGCAATTCCCTCATTCATCAGCCTAAGTATTTAAATGCTTTTTGTGTTCTCAACCTTTAGCAACAATAAAGGAGTTGATATGGTGTCTGAACATATACTTACAGTAGGATCTAAGTATGACTTATATGACTAAAAAATATTTCCAGCCCAAAGCAATGCCCCTGTCTAATTTAAGCAGTTGAGCAAAAATCACAGGCTATGAGTCAGTTCTTGTGTAGAAGCTTTAGTCACTTGAACTTGATTGAAGTGTGTGATGGGCTTTTTTTTTTTTTTTTGAGTGTACCATAGTCAATACAGTCAGGATTGGAGAATGCATGTGAATAACAGGCAGGTAGGAGGTTTTCGCATTTGGGGAGCAGTTTTAAAAGGCAATACCACAGTTCGTAAAAGCTGGAGAAGAGCTGCGAGTGAAATAAAGATGATGAGATTGAAGGAGAGACACAACTTGTTCTTTTTCCACTCTGGATTGGGCTGCAATACATAATACCACCGTAAGTTTTAATAACTGAGAAACAACCAGAAAGCTCAATGCCATATGTTGTGTAGGCATCACAAGAAAAAGAGACTGTTAACTGTCTAGAGAAAAGGCCACTTGAGGCATCTGAAAATGGCTTTCTGGAGGAGAGAAAGGACAAATAAATAAGGTGTCTGAAACAACAAACAGAAAAGATGGTGAGTGCAAGCGAAAATGAACTGGTTTCCTTAACTTCCAGCAAAGTATTTGGATTGAGGCAATAGTGAGCCCCAGCTATAAGAAAGGACATCAGGTTCTTGAGGCGCTGGGGTAATAATTTCAAAGGGACTTTAAATTTTAAGAAATGAAAGAATCTTCAAGAACAACCAGGAAGCTCAACCAGGACGAAAATAACTTTTGTCACCTTAGCGCCAGGATATGGGCACGTAAAGGAATTGGGACATGCAGTTTCCACATATCACAGTATGCAAAAGCGTAAGCTCAGGGGCTAGGCTGCTGGATTCGAACCCTGGTTCTGCTCCTTACCAGCTGTGGGACCATGGGCAAGTTCCTTAACTTGTCTTTTCTTCAGTTTCCTCTTAGAAGAGTGCTTGGCACTCTGAGTACATATTCACTACCATTAAAATGCCAACAAATATGTATTGTTTTATACAAATTTATGTTTATTAACAAAACATAACTATGCTGCAAAAGTTCCTGTCTTGTACTTTGATGTTTCCAGGAATGTCAGACAGAGAATGGAGACTGTATCAAGCAGGGTACAGTAATTAAAAAGATCCAAGGAAATGTGTGTGTTTGCATGTTGCAGGGGGGTGGGGTGGGTAGGATCAACCCCGTGCAACAAATATATTATTCCTTTTTTGCATGAAGGTAAATGGGAAATTTACATAAAAGACATTGTATACAAATTTAATACATACATGTATTTTTCCACAAGGAATATCCTTTCATCAGCTCTCAAAAGATTGAGTATTTCTAGCTTACTTACCCATAAGGGTTTTTATAAAGAATATTTTATCACATACCTACCTTAAGCAACTAATTAAAAGCAATGAATCTTGTTCATAACTTAAAATATAGCTTGGTATTCAACTCAGCTATGACTCCCACAGATGTCTACTGGAATTCTTATTGAGGCAGGAACGACAGTCAATACAGCCAGAACCCAGTAAGTCTGTGCGCTCGAAAGGCAGACTTCCTCTCACATCCCACAAGCATGTACACTATGTCAACACATCTCTAAATCCCAGAGCAAGAGTTTTCCGGACCCACAAATCCATCACTACCAACAACTTAGTGAATACTCTTATTTAAAGCCTCAATAAAGATGACTCCTTTCTGCTTTTGCTCCAAATGCAATTCAAATAGATAAATGTACATAGTATTACAAAATTGAGTTACACTATGTTTGATTCAATACCAAGATTTCTTTCCCAATATTAAAATGTCATATTCATTTGCTCACATTTCTAGTTTTTCTTTCTTTACATCTGTATTGGTTTAATTTTAATTATATAAAAACATTTTATTAAAAAAATTCAAGTTCAGAAACATTATATTGTAAGAATGAATAGTCCAATTTCACTTTAGGTGAATCACATTCCCCTCTTCACAGGTAATCAGGGTTAACAGTAAGTGGGTTTTAATTTATTTCAGGTAACTTTTCTTTTCTTTGCTTTTGTTTTTTCTTCTTTCCTTTTTTTTTTGTTTGGTTTTACTTTTTTATTTCCTTTTGAGGCAGAGTGTAAACAAAGTTCCTCACTACCACAAATTATGCCATTGGGCTTTCCATATTAGAGGAAGTCAAAGGGTTCAGAATATCCAGAGTGCAATGGATAAGCCCCACTCTGGGTAAACCACCTTCATAATCACAATATCTCACCTGCCAGGTAAGTATCTCCATCACCTCCCATGTAATATGTAACATATATATATATATATATACACACACATGCATATATTTATATGTGTGCTTGTACATGTCTACACATACATACATATAATTTTGTTTTTAAACACATATTTTACCAAATGACATAAGTCTATAATTAATATCAGTAATTTGCTTTTTCCATTTTGCAATAAGTGTTGGAGAGCTTTCCATGTTGGCATATACATGACTGGTATATTTATAATCTATGTCATTATTCTACAGTATAAATAGACTAAGTTCAACTAGTTTACTACCAATGGATGTGTAGGTTGAGTGTAGTTTTGTTAACTGCCTAATCCTTGTATTTTCATCATTAGGGAAGTAGGGCTTATTTCTCTAGAAAAGATATCTGGAGGTAGAATCACTGGCACTAGAAAGACTGCACATTACATTTTTGTTAGATCCTAAAATTTTTCCCTGCAAAAGGCTGAATCAACTTGATATGGTTTGGCTATGTCCCCACTGAAATCTCATCTCGAAGAATAACACAAATTGTAATCCCCACCTGCCTGGGGAAGGACCTGGTAGGAGGTGATTGGATCACAGGGACTGTTTCCCCCATGTTGTTCTCATGATAGTGAGTTCTTATGAGATCTGATGGTTTTATAAGTGGTTGTTTATCCTCTCTCTTTCTCTCTCTTGCCTGCTGCCATGTAAGACATGCCTGCTTCACCTGTAATTCCATGTATCAAGGAAGGGAGGTAATTGAATTATGGGGGCAGATTTCCCATGCTGTTCTTATGAGAGTGAGTTCTAATGGGATCTGAGGCAGTTTATACAGCAGTTTTCCCCTCTTGCTCACTCTCTCCCACTTGCCGCCATGTAAGATGTGAGTGCTTCCTCTTCTGCTATGATTGTAAGTTTTCTGAGGCCTCCCTGGCCATGCAGAACTGTGAGTCAATTAAACCTCTTCCCTTTATAAATGACCCAGTCTCAGGAAAATTCTTTATAGCAGTGTGTAAATGGACGAACACAGAACTTGTACACACAACTACAGAGTTAATCAGCACTTGTTTTAGATCATCATTACCTACTGTAGAAATTAAGGTTTGTTATTTTTTTCTACCATGATGAGAAAAATATATCATTTTCTTTTCATTTACATTTTCCTGCTTGCTAATGAGGTTTAGCAGCTTTTAAAATGGTTTTAAGCTATTTTTAGTTATTTAGTTCATTGAATAATTTTTTGTTTTATAATTTATGGTCTCTATAAATTATGGTAAGTAATCTTTTGATAGTTACATGTATAACTTATTTTCTCCCAGTCTGTCCCTTTTCTTTAGTTATTGTAATTTTGTCTTTGAAAGTTTTAAATTTTTATATAGGTAGATATGACAACTGTCTCCTTTATGAATGCTGAATTTAGGGCTTTCTTAGAAAATCTTTCTAAGTCCTAAATTATAAGTAAATATTCTCTTTATTTTCTAAACATAACAGTATATTTCTGTAATTTGTATAATTGTTTGGTATATTTCAAAATAATTTTGTGAGGGTGTGAGGTAGGGCAAAACTTAATTTTTTTTCCAAATCATCAAGAAATTGTCCCACTACTATTGATTTAATAGCCTATTTGTTCCCCATTATTTTCACCACAGGGTAACATATGACATTGCCTTTGTCACATATTAAATTGTCCTAGGTAGCTGGACCTGATCTACACTCTTTTTTTGTGCAATAAAGCTGCCTCTTCCTGAATACCTACATAAGTAGGGTAAGTTTAGCTGTTATACAGCTTTACACTGTATTTTTTAATGAAATTGTGCAAATGCCACTTTTTGATATTCTCAAAATAGTCTTGGCTATTATTACATTTTTCTCTTCAATTGAACTTGAAATTAAACATGTCAAGTTCTATAAAGTATTCTTTTAAGATTTTATAGGGGATTGTATGAAATTTATAGATTTGGGGAGAAATAACATCTTTACAATGTTAAATATTCTTCTTCAGGAATATGCTATGCCTCTGCATTTATTAGGTTGATTTATATATCCTTGAAAGAATGTTATATTGTTTTTCATAATGGTCTTTTAGATCTTTTGTTAGGTTTAATTCTCCCTGTTTTTTGGTTTCTGCTGCTATTCTGATTGGGATATTGTTCCATGATATGTTCTAATTGATTATTGCCCTATATGGAAAAGTTATTGTGTATTAAATTTTGTATACAAAATGCCTTATTAGTTTTAATAGTTGTTTTCACTTTATTTTCTTGCATTTTCTAGGTAGGTGATCACATTTTATACAAAATATATGGTACTTTAATCCATATATTTTGGAAATATGGTAGTTTAATCCCTGTGTAAACAATGAATACATGTATCTGTCCTGTTTATATCTGTCTTTATAAAATTTTGAATAGTAATATTGAGAGTAGATACTATCATATTCTTCCTGATTATATGATGGCCCTTCACAGATAAATAAGAAATAATATTCCAGAGCTTCAAATTTCCTGTCACCTGTTTTATTCAGAGGACATTCATTTTTCTATAGCCAAATAATAATCATGAAAATACGATACTGTGCTTAAATAGAAATACTTCAAATCACTTCAATCACCATACATTATAGATTCCTTATAAAAGCCACCAAAGCTAAAATACAGTGTGTTTAATAAATTTTTATTACATTGCCAACTAAAATTATTATAATAATGTAATTTTGGCATAAACTTTGATTATATTTTATTTCATATTATATTTTATTTCATGTTGACAGATACAAATGGATATGTAACAAATATATAAAATATAATCCTAATATCAAAATAACCACTATGTAACCATGCTCAAATTAAGAATGTCTGTGTTTTGATCCATATGCAGAAGAATAAAACTAGACCTCTATCTCTCACCATATACAAAAATCAAATCAAAAAAGATTGAAGACAAATCTGAGACTTCAAAGTATTAAACTGCTAAAATAAAACACTGGTGAAACTTCTCGGGACTTTGGACTGGGCAAAGATTTCTTGAGTAATACCCCAACACAAGCACAGGAAACTAAAGCAAAAAATAGACATTGGATTTGCACCAAAAATGAAACAATCAACAAAGTGAAGGAACAACACACAGAATGGCAGAAAATACTTGCAAACTATCCATCTGACAAGAGATTAATAACCAGAATACATAAGGAGGTCAAATAATTGTATAGAAAATAATCTAATAATCTGATTTTAAAATGGGCAAAAGATCTTAATAGACATTTGTATTAGTCCATTTTCAAACTGCTATAAAGAACTGCTTGAGACTGGGTAATTTATAAAGTAAGAAGTTTAGTTGACTGACAATTCCACGTGGCTGGGGAAGCCTCAGGAAACTTACAATTATGGCAGAAGGCAAAGGGGAAGCAAGGCACCCTCTTTACAAGGCAGCAGGAAGGAGAAGTGAACACAAGAGGAACGATCAAACACATATAAAACCATAAGATCTCATGAGAACTCACTCACAATCACAAAAACACTGTGAGGGAAACCACCCCCATGATTCTGTTACCTCCACCTGGTCTCTCCCTTAACATGTGGAAATTATGGAGATTACAATTTAAGATGAGATTTGGGGGTAGGGACACTGCTAAACCATATCAAAATTTCTCAAAAGAAGACAAACAAATGGAAAACAATCATACAAAAATGTGCTCAGCATCACTGATAATCAGAAAAGTTTAAATAAAAACTACAATGATATATTACCTCACTCCAGTTAAAACGGCTTATATCCAAAAGATAGGCAATAACAAATGCTGGCAAAGATGTGAAAAAAGGGAACCCTCATATACTGTTGGTGGGAATGTAATTGGTACAACTACTATAAAGAACAGTTTGGAGCTTCTTCAAAAAACTAAAAGTAGAGTCATACAATCCAGGAATCCCACTCCTATGTACAAACACCCAAAAAGCACATCAGTACATCGAAGAGATGTGTTCCTCCCATGTTTATCGCAGCGCTATTCACAATAACCAGGATTCTGAAGCAACCTAAGTGTCCACCAACAGGTCAATGGATAAAGAAAATACTGTATTTATATACAATGAAGTACAATTCAGCCATAAAGAACAAATGAGATTCTGTCATTTAAAAAAGCATGGATGGAACTGGGGATCATCATGTTACATGAAATAAGCCAGGCACAGAAAGAGAAAGTTTGCATGTTCTCATGAATTTGTGGGAACTACACATTAAAACAATTGAATTCATGAAGATAGAGAGTAGAATTATGATACCCAGAGGCTGTAAAGGGTAGTGGTAGGGATAGAGGGGAATGGGGATGGTTAATGAGTAAAAAATTGTAGCTAAATAGAATGCATAATATCTAACGTTTGATAGAACAACAAAGTGACTATGGTCAACAGTAATTTATTGTATATTTTAAAATAAAAGAGCATATTGGAATATTTGTTACATCATAAACTAATATATGTTTGAGGTGATGGATACTCAGTTTTTCCTGATGTGATTATTATATATTGTACTTCTGTATCAAAATATTTTAATGTACTCCATAAGTATATACACCTACTATGTGCTCATAAAAATTAAAATTTAAAATTTCTTGGAATTCTGCCAAGATGGCCAAATAGGAACAGTTCCAGAATGCAGTTCCCAGTGAGAGAGATGCAGAAGGCAAGTGATCTCTGAATTTCCAACTAAGGTACCGGGTTCATTTCAATGGGACTGGTTGGACAGTGGGTGTAGCCCAAGGAGGGCAAACCGAGGAAGGGTGGGACACTGCCTCATCTGGGAAGTGCAACTGACCAGAGGATCAGAGACTTCCTCCCTGCCCCAGCACTCTGGTTCAGACTTCTCCCATGGCCTCTGCAACCCACAGACCAGGAGATCCCAGCTGGGCTGAAAAGCTCCGTGAGTTACCAGCACAGATCTGAGTGGTAGCTTTGCTGGCACCTTGGGTTGTTGGCACAGATCTGGGCAGATGTTTTGACTAGCACTGAGAGCGCGTGCAGGACGGAGCTACCCACTCCCCAGAAAGAAGGGTGGCTGAAAGCATAGAGACAGGTGATACAGCCGGGCAGGTCCCACCCCCACAAAGATGAGCAAACTGAAGCCTTCTTGCTTGAGAGTTCACAGCCAGCATCTCAGATCGAGCTCAACCCAGGGTAATCAAGCTCGGTGCAGGGAAGGGTGTCCGCCATTGCTGAGGTGGGTCTAAACCTACCTGTGTAAACAAAAACCAGAGGAAGCTTACACAGCAGCTGAACTGAGTCCATGACAGCCCAGCCGTGCCTCTGCAGACAGACAAGGGACAGACTGCCTCCTCAAGCGGCTCCCTGAACCCTGTATAACCAAAAAGATGCCACATAAAGACAGCTCTGATGGACACCAGAGGGTACCCTTCTGGGATGAAGCTACCAGAGGAAAGATCAGGCAGCAATCCCGGCTGTTCTGCAACCCCCACAGGTGATTCCCAGGCAAGGAAGGTCTGGAGTGGACCTCCAGCAGTCCTAGAGCACAGAAACCTGAATATCAGAAGGAAAACTAAAAAACAAAAAGAAATAGCTTCAACAGCAACAGAAAGGATGTCAACTCAGAGAACTCATCCAAAATCACCAGCTTCAAAGATCAAAGGTAGATAAATCAACAAAGATGGGAAGAAACCAGTGCAAAAAGAATGAAACCATTAAAGATAAGAATACCTCTCCTCCTCCAAGGGATCACAACCCTTCACCAGCAAGTGTACAAAACAGGATGGAGAATGAGTTTGATGAATTGACAGAAGCAAGCTTCAGAAGGTGGGTAATCATAAACTTATCTGAGCTAAAGGAACATGTTCTAACCCAATGCAAAGAAACTAAAAACCTTGATAAAAGGTTAGATGAAATGCTAACTAGAATAACCAGCTTAGAGAAGAACATAAATGACTTGATGGAGCTGAAAAACACAGCATGAGAACTTCATGAAACATACACAACTTTCAATAGCCAAATCAATCAAGCAGAAGAAAGGATATCAGAGATTGAAGATGACCTTAATGAAAGAAAATGAGATGGCAAGATTAGAGAAAAAAGAATGAAAAGATATGAACAAAGCTTCCAAGAAATATGAGATTATGTGAAAAGACCTAATCTACACTTGATCATTGTACCTGAATGTGATGGGAAGAATGAATCCAAACTGGAAAACACTCTTCAGGATATTGTCCAGGAGAACTTCCCCAACCTTGCAAGACAGGCCAACATTCAAATACAGGAAATACAGAGAACACCACAAAGATATTCCTCAAGAAGAGCAACCCCAAGACACATAATCATCAGATTCATCAGAGTTGAAATGAAGGAAAAAATGCTAAGGGCAGCCAGAGAGAAAGGTTGGGTCACCCACAAAGGGAAGCCCAACAGACTCACAGTGGACCTCTTGGCAGAAACCCTATAAGCAAGAAGAGAGTAGGGGCCAATATTCAACATCCTTAAACAAAAGAAATTTCAACCCAGAATTTCATATCCAGCCAAACTAAGCTTCATAAGTGAAGGAGAAATAAAATCCTTTACAGACAAGCAATTGCTGAGATATTTTGTCACCATCAGATCTGCCTTATAAGAGCTTCTGAAAGAAGTACTAAACATGGAAAGGAACAACCAGTACTAGCCACTGCAAAAATGTACCAAATGGTAATGAACAACCATGCAATGAAGAAACTGCATCAACTAATGGGCAAAACAACCAGTCAGTAACAAAATGGCAGGATCAAACTCACACATAACCATATTAACATTAAATGTAAATTGCCTAAATGCCCCAATCAAAAGACACAGACTGGCAAATTGGATAAAAATTGGCACTAGCCAAGGATGCCCTCTCTCACTATTCCTATTCAATATAGTATTGGAAGTTCTAGCTAGAGCAATCAGGCAATAGACCCATCAGTGTGCTGTATTCAGGAGATCCACCTCACATGCAAAGACACACGTAGAATCAAAATGGGATAGAGGAAGATTAACTAAGCAAATGGAAAGTGAAAAAAAAAAGCAGTGGTGGCAATCCTAGTCTCTGATAAAACAGACTTTAAATCAACAAAGATCAAAAGAGACAAAGAAGGGCATTACACAATAGAAAAAGGATAAATGCAAAAAGAAGAGCTAACTACCATAAATATATATGCACCCAACAGGAGCTCCCAGAAACATAAAGCAAGTTCTTAATGACCTACAAAAAGACTTCAACTTCCACACAATAATACTGGGAGACATTAATACTCCCCTGTCAATATTAGACAGATCAATGAGACAGAAAATCAATAAAGATATCCAGGACATGAACTCAGATCTGGACCAAGCAAACCTAATAGACATCTACAGAACTCTCCACCCCAAATCCACAAAATATACATTTTTCTCAGCACCACATTGCACTGAATCTAAAATTGACCATATAATTGGAAGTAAATCACTCCTCAGCAAATGCAAAAGAATGGAAATCATAACATACAGTCTCTCAGACCACAGTGCAATCAAACTCAAACTCAGGATTAAGAAACTCATTCAAAACTGCACAACTACATGGAAACTGAACAACTTGTTTCTGAATGACAACTGGATAAACAATGAAATGGGGCAGAAATAAAGATGTTCTTCGAAACCAATGAGAACGAAGACACAATGTACCAGAATCTCTGGGACACATTTAAAGTAGTGTCTAGAGGGAAAGTTATAGCAATAAATGCCCCTATTAGAAGTGAGGAAAGATCTAAAATTAACACCCTGTCATCGAAATTGAAAGAGCTAGAGGAGCAAGATCAAAAAAATTTAAAAGCTAGCAGAAGACAAGAAATAACTAAGACCAGAGCAGAACAGAAGGAGATAGAGACACAAAAACCCTTCAAAAAAATCAATAAATACAAGAGCTGGTTTTTGGGAAAGATCAACAAAATAGGCAGACTGCTAGCCAGACTAATAAAAAAGAGAGAAGAATCAAATAGGTGCCATAAAAAATGATAAAGGGGACATCACTACTGATTCCACAGAAATACAAACTATCATCAGAGATTACTACCAACAACTC
This sequence comes from Plecturocebus donacophilus, assembly GCA_004027715.1. Taxonomy (NCBI): domain Eukaryota; kingdom Metazoa; phylum Chordata; class Mammalia; order Primates; family Pitheciidae; genus Plecturocebus; species Plecturocebus donacophilus. Next base: position 6,259 of record PVKP010041445.1, on the reverse strand, counting down.
TATCAACATAAATCAGTAAATCTAGAAGAAATGGATAAATTCCTGGGCACTTACACCCTCCCAAGACTAAACCAGGAAGAAGTTGAATCCCTGAATAGACTAATAACAAAGTCCTAAGTTGAGGCAGCAATTATTAGCCTACCAACCAAAAAAAAAGTCCAGGTCCAGATGGGTTGACAGCCAAATTCTACAAGACATACAAAGAGGAGCTTGTACCATTCCTTCTGAAACTATTCCAAACAATACAAAAAGAGGGAATACTCCCTAACTCATTTCATGAGACCAACATCATCCTGATACCAAAACCTGGCAGAGACACAACTAAAAATGAAAATTTCAGGGCAATATCCATGAGGAACATCAATGCAAAAATCTTCAATAAGATACTGGCAAAGCAAATGCAACAGCACGTCAAAAAAAGATTATCCATCACCATCGAGTAGGCTTCATCCCAGGAATGCAAGGCTGGTTCAACATACACAAATCTATAAATGCAATCCATCACATAAACAGAACCAAAGATAAAAACCAGATGATCATCTCAATAGATGCAGAGAAGGCCATTGAGAAAATTAAATGGCCTTTATGCTAAAAACCCTCAATAAACTAGGTATCAATGGAACATACTCAAAATAATAAAAGCTGTTTATGACAAACTCACAGCTAATATCTTACTGAATGGGCAAAAACTGGAAGCATTTTCTTTGAAAACTGGCACTAGACAAGAATGCCCTCTCTCACTATTCCTATTCAATATAGTATTGGAAGTTTTAGCTAGAGCAATCAGTCAAGAAAAGGAAATAAAGGGTATCCAATTAGGAAAAGAGGAACTCAAATTGTCTCTATTTGCAGATGACATGACTGTATATTTAGAAGACCCCATCAACTCAGCCCAAAATCTCCTTAAGGGGATAAGCAACTTCAGCAAAGTCTCAGGATACAAAATCAATGTGAAAAAAATCACAAGCATTCCTATACACCAATGACAGACAAACAGAGCCAAAACATGAGCAAACTCCCATTTACAATTGCTACAAAGACAAAAAAAAAATACCTAGAATACTACTAACAAAGGTTGTGAACAACCTTTCAAGGAGAACTGCAAACCAATGCTAAAGGAAATAAGAGAGGACACAAACAGATGGAAAAACACTCCATGCTCCTGATTAGGAAGAATTAATATCATGAAAATGGCCATACTGCCCAAAATAATTTATAGATTCAATGCTAGCCCCATCAAGCTACCATTGACCTTCTTCACAGAACTGGAAAAAAAACACTTTAAACTTCATATGGAACCAAAAGAGAGCCCACATAGCCAAAGCAATCCTAAACAAAAAAAAAAAAAAAAAAAAAAAAAAAGCTGGAGGCATCAAGCTACCTGACTTCAATCTCTAATTCAAGGCTACAGTAAGCAATACAGCATGGTACTGGTATTGAAACAGAGATATAGACCAATGGAACAGAACAGAGGCCTCAGAAGTAACACCACACATCTATCACCATCCGATCTTTGACAAACCTCACAAAAACAAGCAATGGGGAAAGGATTCCCTGGTTAATAAATAGTGTTGGGAAAACTGGCTAGCCATGTGCAGAAAGCAGAAACTGGATCCCTTCCTGACACTTTACACTAAAATTAACTTCAGATGGATTAAAGACTTAAACATAAGCCCTAACACCATAAAAACCCTAGAAGAAAACCTAGGCAAAACAATTCAGGACATAGGCATAGGCAAGGACTTCATGACTAAAACACCAAAAGCAATGGCAACAAAAGCCAAAATAGACAAATGGGATCTAATTAAACTTAAGAATTTCTGCACAGCAAAAGAAACAATCATCAGAGTGAACTGGCAACCAACAGAATGGAAAAAATTTTGTAATCTACCCATCTGACAAAGGGCTAATATCCAGAATCTACAAAGAGCAAAAGCAGATTTACAAAAAACAAACAAACAAACAAATCCATTCAACAGTGGATGAAGGATATGAACAGACGCTTTTCAAAAGAAGATATTTATGAGGCCAACAAACATATGAAAAAAGTGCTCATCATCACTGGTCATTAGAGAAATGCAGATCAAAACCACATTGAGATACCATCTCATGCCAGTTAGGATGGTGATCATTAAAAAATCTGGAGACAACAGATGCTAGAGAGGATGTGGAGAAATAGGAACACTTTTACACTGTTGGTGGGAGTATCAATTAGTTCAACCATTGTGGAAGACATATGGAAGTGTGGTGATTCCTCAAAGATCTAGAAATAAAAATTCCATTTGACCTAGCAATCCCATTACTGGGTACATACCCAAAGGACTATAAATCATTCTATTATAAAGACATATGCACACATATGTTCATTGTGGCATTGCTTAAAATAGCAAAGACCTGGAACGAACACAAATGCCCATCAATGATAGACTGGACAAAGAAAATGTGGCACATATACTCCATGGAATACTATGCAGCCATAAAAAACAATGAGTCTGTGTCCTTTGTAGGGACATAGATGAATCTGGAAACCGTCATTCTCAGCAAACTGATACAAGAACAGAAAACCAAACACTGCATGTTCTCACTCATAGATGGTTTTTGAACAATGAGAACACATGGGCACAAGGAGGGAAATGTCACACACTGTTGGGAGTAGTGGAGCTAGAGGAGGGACAGCGGGGGGTGGGGAGGTTGGGGAGGGATAACATTGGGAGAAATACCTGATGTAATGACTAGGGGACAGAGACAGCAAATCACCATGGCATGTGTGCATCTATGCAACAATCCTGCAAGATCTACACATGTACCCCAGAACTTAAAGTACAATTTAAAAAAATTTCTTTAAAAGAGTATCTATATTTTGAGATTTATACAAATGAATTCATACCGTATGTAGTCTAAAACATTTTGACATTCTAGTATTATGTAAGTAAGAGTCATCTTTGTTGTTGCAAATCATTATAGTTTGTTTACATGCACTGGTTTTTAATATTTCATTTAAATTCAATATTCAACAATTTATTTTTATATTTTCCATTTTAAAAACACTTTTGACTGTTTCTAGTTTTCTGCAATGTTAAGAATAATGCTATTGAAATAATTGTACATGTATTCTTGCATGTGTGTAAGATTTTCTCTAGGACATTCCTTCCAAGTGCAATTTCTAGTGCAAAAAGATTTTGAATATGTAAGTTTTATAATGCTTACTATATATATATGTATATATATATATATACATATATATATATAGGGGATACACTTTATGAAGAAAAGGAAGTTCTCCTTTATTCCTAATTTGTTTATAGTCTAGCATGAGTAGTTGTTGAATTTCATAAATGCTTTATCTATATTGAATGAAATAATACTATATAATAAACCACCCAAAAACTCAATGTCTTAAAGCAGTAATTATTTCTACTCATTCATATATATGTGGGTAGACTGTAGTTAGCTGTTCTAGGCTGGGATCAGATGTAGTTGACTCCAAGTTATAGGTAGAGTGTGGTCTCCTCAACGCAGCTCTCATCCTCCCTGAAGTAGCAGGCTACATGATAAAAATTCATTTTGTGGCAATGGCAGAAACACAACAGGCTTTTTGGGTATCAAAGTCACTGACCTTATAGACAGAACATGTAATCATAATGTTAAGTGGTAAGATAACTCAGCTACAAAACTGTCAAAGCATGTTATTTTCTTTGTAGAAAAAATTTTAAACTATTGATGGATTCAATATATTTAATGATTTTAGGAGAATTTAGATACTTTTTCCTGAGTCAGTTTTTGGAATTTGTTCATTTTTGGAATTTGTTATTTTGGAATTATTGTTGTTATTTGTTAATTTTTGGAATTCCATTTTTTGAATTATTTTTGGAATTTATTCACTTTACACATTTTCAAAGGCATTGGCCTCAGTTGAGAGGCGGAGTAAGATGGTGGAATAGAAAGCTCCACCTAACGCCCCACCACTGAATCTCCCACAAGGACACCAAGTTAACAACTATCTACACAGAAAAAACATGGTCCTGAGAATGAAAAGTCAGGTGAGCATGCATATACCTGGCTTTAATTTTATATCCCTGAAAGAAGCCCTGAAGAGATAGAAACAACAGTTCTGAATTGCCAACAACACTCTCTCCCCACTTCAGGCAGCTGCAGCATGGTGTGGAGAGCCTCTATTGGCACTAGGGGAGGACACAGCAATTCTGAGGCACTGAACTCAGTGCTGATCTGTTAGAGCAGACAGGAAAACCAGACAAAGTCAGCTAATGACCACCCATAGATGGAGAATTTAAATCAGCCCTAGTCAGCAGAGAATCATTTATTTCAGCAGTCCAAATTTGAGTGCCCACAAACCTCACTTCGTAGGGCCAAAGTGTTTTTAGTTTCTAAGAAAACTTGAAAGTCAGTCTAGGCCAGAAGGACTGCAACTCATACATAAGTCCTAAGACTAAACTAGGTCCCAAGACAGTGGATTGGGGAGGCATGTGACCTACTGAGACACCAGCTGAGGTGGCTATATGAGTCCTGGCATTGCTGGCATCATGCCTCTCCTAACCTCAAGCTGCACAGCTCAGTTTTCTGCTTTAAGAGATCCCTTCCTTCTGCTTGAGGAGAGAAGAAGGAACAAGTGGGGGGGAATTTGTCTTGTATCTTAGATAACAGCTCAACCACAGCAGGATAGGGCATCAGTTAGAGTCATGAGCCCCCCATTTTAGACCCTAGCTCACAGATACATTTCCATACATACCCTGGGCTAGAAGGGAACCTCATGCCTTGAAGGAAAAGACTCAGTCCTGCCAGCATTCACCACTCACTAACTGAAGGACCCCGGGGCCTTGAGTAACCAGCAATCATACCTGGGTGCTACATCGAGGGCCTTGGTGAGCCTCTGAGACTTGCTGGATTCAGGTAAGAGTCAGCAAATTATCAGCTGTGCGGCTATGGGGCACAACTCCTCTCTGAGAAAAGCAGAGGGAAAAGAAAAGGGGACTTTGTCTTGCACCTTAGGTACCATCATAGTCACAGTGGGGTGGAGTATCAAATAGGCTCATGGGGTCCCTGATTCTAAGACTTGACTCTTGGACAGTATTTCTTTAGCTGCCCTAAGACAGAGGGGAGACTACTGCCCTGAAGGGCGAGTTCTGGGCCAGACAGGATTCATGACAAGCTAACTTAAGAGACCATGGGCCTTAAGGGAACATCAGAGGAAGTCTAGCAGTACTCCTCATGGCCTGGGGTGGTGATGCCTATGGGATGAGGCTCCCCTTCCTTTGGAAAGGGGAAGGAAGAGTGGGAAGAACTATATCTTGTGTTCTGAGTACCAGCTGAGCCAAAATGCAATAGAATATCAGATAGACTTCTACCTAATCTTGTCTGAGACCATCAAGTTAATACCTCTACAAATCTGCAAGAACCACAGTGTTAGCAGGTTTGGGGTGCTCTTTAAAACTGCTTAGATCAAAACACTCAAGTTATTTTTAATATGCGAAAAGTCTTTCCAAAAAGGACAACTACAAAGAAGCCCAGACAGTGAAGACTACAATAAATACCTGACTCTTCAATGCCCAGACACTGAAGAACATGTAGTAGCATCAATATTATCCAGGAAATCATGATCCTACAAAATGAATGAACCAAATAAGACACCAGAAAACAATCCTGGAGAAACAGAGATATGTCCTCTTTTAAATAGAGAATTCAAAGTAACTGTCAAAGAAACTCAAAGATATTCAAGATAATGCAGAGATAGAATTCAGGATTCTATCAGATAAATTTAACAAAGAGATTAATGAAAAAGAATCAAGCAGAAATTCTGGAACTAAAAAATGCAATTAGCATACTGAAGAATACATCAGAGTACTTTAATAGCATAATCAATCAAGCAGAAGAAAAAAAATAGCTTGAAGACAGGCTATTTGAAATATACGGAGAAGACAAAAGAAAAAAAGAATAAAAACAATGAAGCATGCCTACAGGATCTAGAAACTAGCCTCAGAAAGGCAAATCTAAGAGTTATTGGCCACATAGAGGGGATAGAGAAAAATATAGGGGTAGAAAGTTTACTAAAAGGGGTAATAACAGAGAAGTTCCCAAACTGAGAGAAAGACATCAATACTCAAGTACGAGAAGGTTATAGAACATGATGCCGATTTAATCCAAAGATGACTACCTCAAGGCATTTAATAGTCAAAGCTCCCAAAAGTTAAGGATAAAGAAATAATTATATTATTATTATTATTATTTTTATATATTTTTTTTA
>PVKP010041444.1:0-18767 GCA_004027715.1 Plecturocebus donacophilus | reverse complement strand
TCAGTGAATGAGTTTAATACATGTTTTATAGGTTGTAGGATCCAATTAATATGTGTAAGCATATTATCAAAATTCTTATGTAAAAGGTATGTGATTTACATTATAGTAGATTGAGTTTAAGTTAAAAAATAATTCTAACTTGTATTACATCTGGAGCAAGGGAAAATGAAAAAAAAAAGACATTTTTAGTTGGGGTAGTACTTCCCATTCTAAAATTTAGCTTGGATATAAAAAAGAATAAAACACTTAGAAAAACAATATAAAACCAGTATTGAAAAGCTTGACAAAGGGTTTTTTCCCCTCTCCCTCTTCCAAAGGCAAACCTCCAAACAAAATCTTAGCCTGAAGTTTTAAACTGTCTGCTGCAGACAATTGCCACTTTCCAAGTGCAGACTGGCAAGTGCACAAAGAGCAAAGTTTAGTCAAAGTTCATTTTCAGGTCATCCACCCTGGAACCATCAATCTGGACAACCTCTGGGTAACCTCTTCCAAGATTGTGGACTGGAACGAGATCCTTTGCAGTCTCATTAGAGCATGCAACAATTAATTTGTCCTAAATAGGAAATTAAACAGTCAAGTACAGTGTAGAGAAGAGGTCAGAAAGTAGGTCTTGAGGTACATTCACAGCCCCTGTTTGGGAGTTTCCCCAGGCCTGCAGAAGGATGGGGCAGACTGCAAAGAGAAATCATTGTAGGACAAACGTGACAAAACCATACAAAACACATACATAAATAGAAGAGAAATTTAACCTAAGAACAAATCACCAGTGTTGTTAGTGGTGCTCAGGCTTGACTGTCTTTCAGGAGACTTAGGGTGAGAACTCGGGCAAAGATGACTTCACAAACCCAGGGCATATTAACCCAGAAAACTCAACACTGTTGTCCTTAGACCTACTTCTGACTGTATGCTAGTCTTGTATTCATGAGCTAGAGATTCTGTTATGAGAAAATGGGAGAAAAAGGTCCAATGTAGAGTTCTATTGAGTTAATGCTGTTTGCGAAGTCAGAGTGAATTGAACCATTGTCTTCCAATTTACCATTTTGACATAATTAGAGAAGTTGAATGGTTATCGTTAGCAATGCACACAGGAAATTTTGAAAATAGATAAAATGCTATTTCTTAGCAATAGAAGAATACAAAGTCCTCAATTACTGTCTTATATAAAACTATGATATCTATCTATATCTATCATAATTTTGCTGTATGATATCTATGTATCATATTTTTTCATTAGTTGAAAGTCTTTATGGTAAAATAGGAATGTAAAAATCATGATATTATATGTTATATGTGTAGAAGTGATCAGATTTATAAAAGCCTCTACATCTCTTTATATTTGCTGAACTTAGTACAATATAAGTCTATAATAATAAATTATCGATTTACTTAGTAAAATAGTATGCCATACATGTGATAAGGAATAAGATATAAATAATGAAATAAAGGTAAATACAAATTGTTGACTGAGAAGTTGCTCAAGGTAACAAGAGTCAGAAAGTAAAAAGTTTCTAAAAAGTTAAAGTTTATCGGAAGTTTATGGTTACACAGCATCAAGAAAAAAAGACAAAATAATTCTCAAGTCCACTGAATACTTCCCATAAACGTGAGAAGGCACATCTTTGAACACTAAAAATTCCGACCATTAAATTACTATGGGATACTAAGTCTCTAATTCTGCTTCCTCCACATCATATTCAGCGTTAATACTAACACCTTAGTCTTGCAAGACTATACATTTTTTTTCCTGAAAATAAGCAAATATCTTATGATTTAGCCTTTTAAATATCACATTTGTTGAAGTATAATTTATATTCAGTAAAATTACTCTTTTAGGTTCATAATTCCATGAGTTTTAATAATATATACAAGTATATAACCACCACCATAATCAGGATATTGAACACTTCCATTATCCCATGAAATCTCCTTATGCCTCATCCTGTTCATGGCCATCACTGATATGATTATAGTTCTTTCAGTTTTACATTAGTTTAACATTTAATTTTACATTTTCAGACTATCATATACCTGGAATCCTTCATGTGATTGTTTCTCTTTTTCACTAAACATAATGGACACATGTTATATTCAGTAGTTGTTCTTTTTATTGCAGAATAATATTCCACTGTATGAAGGACAACAATTTATCCATTCACTGGCTGAGGGGTATTTAAGTTGTTTCTAGTTTTTAGTAATTACTAATAAAGCTGCTATAAACATTCATGTATAGGTTTTTGTGTAAACATAAAATTTAATTTATCCTGGGTAAATATCTAGGAGTGGGATTGCTGGGTGATAGGGTAAATGTGTGTTTAACTTTGTAAGACCTTATAAGAAAATGTCAAATGATTTTCCAAAGTGACTATATCATTGAGCATCCCCACTAGCAATGTTTGAGAGTTCTAATTGTTCCATATCTTTGTCAGTACTTAACATGAATTTTAGTAGTTCTAACATGTGCATATTAGTATCTCATCATAGTCATGTCATAAACTATGACAGAGACTGCAGAGTTAATATAGCCTTGGAACAAGACTAAATGTATATGTTTGTCCATTTAAAGTGAATATATATTGCTTATACTCTTTCCTGATAGGAGTGGAAATGATCACATTTACTAGGTTTTAATTTGCATTTCCCTAATGGCTAATGATGTTGAACACATTTCATGCACATATTACCAACTATACTTCTTCTTTAGTGAGGTCAAAATATTACCAAGTTCAAAACAAGTGCCAGCAGCTGCCCACTTCCAAACTACTTGTTTAATGAGAAAAATGAAACCTTGTGTTACGCCACTGATAGCATACTCTTTGTTGCATGAGCTGAATGCGTTCTCAAATTACACAATCTTCTTTTAAAATTAAGACTTCATGTTCACATTTCTGTACCCCATTTTTTAATGGCATCATCATTATGCCCTCATCTAATCCAGAAAATCAATCCATTTTAATTTTTATTGCTCTCTTATCTCTCAAAGTAACAATTCACGTCTCTTGCTAGATCTATTAAAATATTTCTGTCACTGATCTCCATGCCACTAGTTTTTCCACCATATTGATATTAGCATTTCCACTTTAAAATGCAAATGAGATACTGAAACTTTCCACTTAAAACTTTAGTTGCCTGTAGGGACAGATCTGAAGGTCTTAGCATAGCATGCACACCCTTTCACAATCTTTTCCCAGTTTACCTACTCAGCTTCATCATCTGCTTCTGCTCCTCCCTTTTCTTCCTTCACTCACTTGTGTTTTATGCTCCTATAGACCAGAATCATTCATCCTTCTCTTTCACAATTCAGAGTCCTTGAAACGTTGTTTGCTCTGTTGGCTTTCAAAAGGCCTTTCCTCTTTCTCTTATCTGGACAATCGCTATTCATTTTTCAAGGCCAATATCATATGTTACTTCTATAAAACACTCCTCACTTCTTCTATTTTTTTATTTTTTTTAATTAAAAAAAAAGCTTACGGTACCTGATATTCGCTGGTGGTCACCCATCCGAGTACTAACCAGGCCTGACCCTGCTTAGCTTCTGAGAATTGACAAGATCAGGAACATTCAGGGTGGTATGGCCATAGACTCCCCACCTTTTTTAAAGGGAGTTCTACACTTCCTCCTCCATGCTTCCATGGAACTTTATTCCTTCCTTTATTTTTATACTTTCTCATATTAGGTTTTTATGTAATGGTCTTCTCCAACAGTGTTTTTGAAATAGGTGATAACTATAGATGATATTTTGAGATTTCTGAAACAACTGCACCGTGATATAAAAAAACTGGTCATAAAAATACCAGTCTCATAAAATGATTAAAAGTGATAATGTTCAGTCTATAAATTAATCAGTAGAAATGGGGATATAAATTTTAGCAACTTTGTATCATTACGAGTTTGTATAAAGGATTTTGTTAGAAGAAATAAAGGCTTAAGACCATGTGACATGTGAACTATGTTTCCAGATAAGGAGATGGCTGAACAAATGACTCCTTGTTTAATCACCTGTTCTATTTTTTATGATTTAATATATGAATCTATTTTATATGATTGCATTTTAGATTTGATTGATTTGAGTTTTTAATTGTTAAATATGGAATTGATGAGACTCGGTTTTATGGGAATATAATTGGATGTAAATTAGGCTTTGGTCAAATTTAAACTTAAAATATATTAGGCAAATCTTTAATCTTTTTTGCCTCAGTTTCCTCATTTGTAAAATTAAAGTGCCAGACTAGATGACCTTGAAGGTCCTAAGGAGGTTGAAGAGTTGAAGATTACGGTTTTATATAGAGGAAATAACTGTGTAGTTCATCAACTCTTCCATTTTTTCATGAGATTATTTTGACTTCTGGAAGCCTATGAAAAATCCCCTCATTTGCCACTATTTGTATTCATTATCTAGACATTGTCTTCATATAGATTCAGTGCTAGTAATCACATCAGTTTTAATATGGAAAATGATATGTTTCTTTCCAGTAGCCAAGTTTTAAACATGAAACATGATAGGCTTAAGGAACCAGTGCTGTCAGAATTACCTATATTTAATTATTGCAAAACCATATCATTTTTTAGAATTGCTTCAAATCTTAAGAAGATTTAATACCATAGGGCCTAATAGGTCCTACACCCTGAAGACAGAGCTGCTTGCACTGCAGGCTGGCACAGTACTGCAGAGTTCTTTCTCGGGTTCAGCCACAGTCAATGCTGACTGCCTTTATATCATTTGGTGAATTGGTTAGAATAGCATTCTCAAGTATGGAATATGCTACCTTTACAACCTGAAAAGAAATACTAGGTGTCATTCTTCATGGTAGGGATTCTGTGACATAATAATTTGCCCTTTACATATGAAGGGATGTTCTGGCATATTGCACATCACTCGACCTCTTAAAATTGTACTGTCATGTAAAATTTGTAAGCCCCTGAATCTTTATAAGGTTTATCCTCTACTCTGTAGAGCACATGTGTTTTAACCAAGGCCTCCTACACACTTGCCAATTCTTGATTGGCATCTGATTAACTTGATGCTGTCAATATAATGGGACAATATGATGATTTGTGGAATGTCTAGATGAGCCAAGTGATTCATCTAGACTCTGACAAAGGTTACAGAGTTAACATAGCCTTAAGGCAAGACTCAATATATATGTTTGTCCACTTCAACTGAATATGTATTGCTTCTTATCTTCTTTCTTGATAGGAGTGGAAAAGATAACCTTTGCCAGATCAGTGGCTACAGCTTGTACCCGAGGCTGTATTAATGTGTTCTGGTAAACACGCCACATCTGGCACAGCAGCTGCAATTGGTTAAGTTTATGATAGTAAAATGTCATCTTCATGATTCATCTGGTTTTATAGTATTCATTAGGCAACGATGAATTTAAATAGAGATGTGATAATGTCCACTACTACATTTTTTCCCATCTATCAGTGTGATACTATCCTCTACCATTATCACCAAGATGAAATATTCTTTTGGGTTATAAAAGGAAAGTTTCAGAGGTTTGCATATGGCTTTCCCTACTGTGGTAGGTTCTACTCTATATACCAAGGACCAATTGTGGAGGTTCTGCCTACTACAAAGTATGTCAAATATAATTACACATTGCAGACCAAAGCAGTGATCACCATGGACTTAGTAGACAGACTTGCTGTAAGCCATACCTAAGTTAGGATTCTACTTCATGCCTGGCTCCCATATATCTCAACTTTAACAGGGGGCCATCACTTTTTGGGCCTCTGGTTATCAATGTTAACATGAATCTTGTGTCCAACAGCCCTAAGAAAATAGGAATATTCCTTTCTCAAGTTTATGGCTTAAGTCCTCTTAGGGAGAAATACCAAGTATAGTTGCTATGGGGTTGTAAATTTCTTTCTCCTAGGGACCCAACATCTCTTTCAGTCATTGAATTTTAGGTGTCAAAACTGACAGGAGCCTAGAAACAGCATTTTAATGGAGCAGCTACTCTCATTCTCTTGATTACCCATCCTTGACTTTTTTTTTTTGGTTGTATAAATTAAAAAATACACTTATTGGCCATCCATCTCTTTCTCCTGAGAATGCCATGTTCTTTCAACCATGTCATCCCATGTTTCATGGTTTTATTCCATCCCTGTCAGGACCCTGACCTTAGAACAGCAGACCTGCTAGGGTTGAGAATTTAGCTGTAAATATGCCATCTTATAATTAAATTTTGGGACTGATACTTTGCCTTTCTGGCACTTTGGTTGCAAAAGATTAGAGCCCTTTAGATGCTGCCAAGGAGGCCCTCTGACTTTCATACTTTGACTTAAATTGTTGATTAATTTTCCTATCTTTTATTATAATCTCTGTTACTAAATTTCCCACACTTCTTGAATACCTAAGATATTGCCCACACCAATGCATTCCCTTTCACTGGGTTGCCATTGACAAAGGCTGTATGAGTAGAGCTGTTATAGCATGCCAGGGCCCATCAGTAATCCACCTAGCACCAGGGACAAGGTCCTCATTGCCATCTGGCCAGTGAGTGATCCAGCTCCAACATTTCATTTTAGGGCCTGCTTCCTAGGATTACTCTTGGCACTGTTGTATATCAAATTCCCCGGGAAAATGCTCTAATTGAGAAATGTATTTTCAGGAAGTTTCCGATTTATTATGGGAATTGGCTCATGCAAATATGGAGGCAGAGAAGTCCCATACCATGCCTTCTGCAAGCTAGATAACCAGGAAATTTGGTGGTATAATTCAGTCCAAGTCCAAAGAACTTAGACAAGCGGTAGTGTAAGTGGGGTAGGCAGTGGCTCGTGTACATCCTGGAGTCTGAAAACCTGAGAACTAGCTCTGATGTCTGAGGGCAGGAGAAGATGAATGTTTTAGCTCAAGGAAAGAGAAAGGGAATTTGCTTTCCTCCACCTTTTTATTATATCTAGGCCCTCAATAGATTAAATGATGCCCATACAAATTGGTGAGGGTAGATCTTCTTTACTTACTTTACTGATTCAAATGATAACCTCTTCCAAAACACCTTCACAGACACAGCTAGAAATAATGTTTACCAGCTATCTGAGCATCTCTGAACCCTGTCAAGGTGATATATAAATGAGTCATGACAATATGTAAAGGAGTCAGGGAAGCAGGATTGGGCAAAAAGAGAGGTTAAATGGGCATGCAGTTGAAAGAAAGGTCTCAGTTATTTATATAGGGAGCTCTGGAGCTTTGATGGCCTTTCAGAGCTGTCTGAATTCAAGGCATGGGGCCCAAACATTTGTATTCCTAAATCAACTTGTTGTTAAGTAAAAGTTGCCTTCAAAGTAGAGTGGCTTTGGGCAAGTGATATTCTTCTACCAAAGGCAATTTCTAAAAGAAAACTCTATTGTAAGCAGTCAATAGCTAACACTACTGGAAGATATGGGAATAAATGTAATGATCCTAAAGGGGTATCTTGGCAGCACACTAAAGCATCCACTACAGATATCATAGAAAGTGGTGTTTTAGTATTCTTTAAAAATTTCTCTGATTTAAGTGTCATTTTATTTTAGTACTATCCTTTCAAAAATGAGTGTTTTATTTACAGAAATGTAAATTTGAGTCTTCATGAAAAAGCCAAGACACATAAGCTTTCTAATTTCTAAATTTCTAATCATTTTTTTTTTCCTCTGTGATTGTTAAATTAAATTTCTTAAGGTTGAGGTAATTGGAGAAATTTATTTGGCTCTAAGTAACTCAGTAGAAAAATCAGCATCAGAAAACACTCATTGCTTAGTACCTACCATATTTCTTGTTTAAAATTTTAAAAATGCCACAGTATGGTATTTACATGCTTTCCAAGGGATATTCCTCTCATTCTCAGTCAGGACTAAGGCATGCATTTTCCCAGCTGCTGACAATATCAGCTGCCATAGCTTACAGTTGAATTCCCTCTCCAGTATTTGTTCATAGCCAAAGTATGCTACTTTGCCTAAAGTTATGCCATATGACCATTCCATGACACTCCTTATCCTGCAATTGAGCAATGTGAGGTAAAAAAAAAGCCCAGCCCCTTTTCCTTAATTCAAGGAAATCTCACCTATAGTCCCCCACAAGAATAGCCAAGACCTCTATTGTTATTGTCTCATGGCTCAATCCTTCCCTCTACCCAATTCTGCTTTCCCTTTTTCTTAATTCATATTGTGCCTGAGAACATTCCCCAATAAATCTTCTGCAGGCAAATACCAATTTCAATACCTGTTTCTAAAAAAACCCAACCTTGAAAAAATCCTTTCTGTAACTTGATTATGGGAGAAAGGAAAATAATTCTCCAAATAATTATGATAAAATTGAGTAGATACATAATGTGAATTCTCAAATTTAATTTTCAAAGATAGAATGTACATTTTATATTATGCATACAAACATGTAAACATGTTTAAATTGATAATTATGTTTAAATGTATAGTACTTACTATCCTATTGTAATTAGCAGTTTATTATTAATAATCAGAAATTTTCAATTACTCTTTCTCTTCATATACAATTCCAGGATTACCAGAGAGTTGTCTTTCACTAAAACATTTCAGAAACAGTGAGGAAAAGAAATTGCAAACATTTTGAGAGAATTATATTTTGAGAGAAATATACTGACCCTGGAAACAAAACAGAAATGGGAAAAAAAGAATGGTCTCAGAAATAAAATTGATTTAACCTTGGCAAAGAGATTTAACGTCTCTGAGCAATTATTGTCCTTTTTTGTGAAACAGAGACAAGATGACACCTTTAACATAAACTCTGGCTTACCGTTTATTTAGCATAGCTACTTAAAAGCATTTTAGCAGATGATTAGTAGCTGAGTACATGTTCAGAAAACAGTACTTAAGGAATAACACTTAAAATGCAGAGGAAATATAAAACACACATTTTAAAATGCACGGCTAATTCATGAAGTGAAGGAAATCTTCAGAAGCCAAAACAAGAAAACATGAATCTAGAGATACAAATAAACATAGTATTGGACATTTGCTATGGTGTATCTGCATTGCCTAGGTGACCTATTTGGATTTGTTCAGGTTGCATGCATGTGAACAGTGCAACAAAGTTAAGGCCTACATAGCAGGTAAGATCTCATCAGACACCTGCACAAAGTCTACTCTGCTATCAGAGGCCACTAGACCAAGCTTTCTTCTTAGATTGCTTAGGCGTGACTCTGACACAAGTCCTCTGTGCCTAACATACTCAGGGGACACATATTAGGATCTTTGAATGGTAACTAAAGCAGCAGGTGCTTCCCGTTCTACCCCCTAGGATTTTTTCCTAGTTTCAAGTGCAAACATCAATTCTGGACAAAATATTTCAATATGAAAGGCAGGACTTCACTACTTTTGTAAGTAAATGTGTAATCTCTGTATAGAAATAAATTCTAATCAATACATCAAAATCATAAAACATGATGAAAGAGTGATAAATATGACTGCATAAACATCAAAAGAACCTTAAAACAGAGGAAACATCAAGTCACAAAGTGGAAGCACAATTACGACACACATAACCAAAAAGGGATAATATTCATAACATAAAAAAGAACTTTAAACCAATAATAAAAGACGAACAACCCAATGGAGAAAAAGGCAAAAGACATTAATAGACATTTCACAGAAAGAAGAAAAATAAACAGCCAACACCCTTTGCAAAGATGTTCACCTTCATTAGTAATCAGGAATATGCTAACTTAAACCACAGTTTAAATGAGATACATTTTACACATGTTATAAATTGGTAAAATTTAAAGGTGTTATAATACCAAAGATTTGGTTAAGATGTAGTAAACTACACAACTACTTAGACGACCCCTTGGCATAATCTAATGAAGTTCATATACTTCATTTACTGCTTCATATACTTCCAGAATCCATTAATTTCATATGTTACTTTGGTGGTTTATAATTGTTAAGTCCTGATGTGTTGAGACAGTCTGATTCAGAGCACTTTTCCTGGGATAATTGTTAATAATATGTCTTTGCTTTTCCAAAGTTTTCCAAGTTTGGTGACAAAATTTACAGTTTATAATCATCTATTGTCCTTTATCTTTATTTTTTTATCAAGTTTTTATTCCCTTCATTTGATGTAGTCACTTCTTAAAAATGATATATCTCATTGTATTACATATATAGTAATTTATCCATGTCTATTATTTGGGATTAGGTTTTGGTAATTTTGTACACTTTTATTTATTTTTGTGAAGAGTCTCACTATGTCGCCCAGGCTGCTCTTGAACTCCTGGAATCAAGCAGTTCTCCTGCTTCAGCCTCTTAAAGCTCTGAGATCACAGGCATGAGCCACTTCATCAGCCTAATTTTGTTCTCTTATACTTTATGTGATCACTTTTTTGTCTTCTAAAAATATGCAGGTATGACAAAGCAATTAGACTCAACTTTCATATCAGGTATACATACCGTTGATGGGATACATATGGCTCTCCTGCGTACTCTGCTTAAGTCAGGCTGATAGTTAAGAAACCTTGAACAGACAGTAATACCTGATAGCTAACATGGGGAATCATCTGACTGAACCATTCTTTCTGCTTTTTTATTCATCTCCTGGTGATCATATACATCTTTTTCTGTTTCTCTCAACATTCTAAAACAACTTTTTTCTTTGAGAGACATAAATTTTTTCCAGACTTCCTTAGAAATATTTTAAAAGAGAACCACCCCGAGGGACCACTATCTCAACTTCTAGTTCATTTAAAATTGTCCTTCAGAATCTCCTGCAAAATTTCTCCCTATCTCCTTACAAAATTAATTCTGTTTTTCAAAAAACAAAGCATTCTTGAAACAAATCAGAATTATAGTAGTCTCGATGCTTTTTATTGTCTATACATTTTGTAGTTATTAGTGTTTCCATATTTTTCATAATAAATGAGTGTCTTTTAACCATATTATCACCTATATAGATTATTGTGTCATTCACTCAAATATAACCTAGTGTTATATGAAGGAATTCATTCTGAGATAGTAAATTGGGGATTGACAATAATTGTAAATAGTACCACCTCATAACACTTTAGGGCAATGGTAACCACCCTGTCTTAATAATTCATAATATGTTTATTTCATCCCAGTAAACTACATTTATGCATGATGAGATTTTGCTGTTGGTACACCTTATATCATCCCTTTCATTTTTTCATATTTAAATACTTAGCAAGCTTGCAATTTGTTACTGATAGGAGGATAGAGTATATACTAATGATATAAACACAGGGTTTCCTGGTGCTTGATATACTTCAGTGTAAGTTTTCTGTCTTTTTCAAAATATATGTCTTTTATAAAGCACGTTATTTTCCCATGTCCTAGACATTTTAGAAATAGAAACAGTAGCTTTGGGTATAGGACAGCAATAGAATTGTAGAGTATGCAAACTATGCAGTATATATTATCATAGCAGTCTGAGTTTGTTAAGAGTTGTTGAACCATTATATCTCTCCATGCTTTAATATTATAGTATGAATGTGAGTGGAACTAAATCTGACTGATCAAATCAGTTACAGCCAATTCTACTTTGAAATAAAGAAAATTCTATTTGTGGCATGTATAACAGATTGAAAGGATACCTGCAATTTAAAACAGTTTCTGATCTAAAGAAGAGCTGTGCCCATGGAGAATCCGAACTGTTCAGTTCAGTTCTGAAGGTTTTGGAGACTTGTATAAAGGCTAAGATTATATTGGTAATTTTGTCCATGTCACAGCCCAAGAGGATTAATAAAGATAATTTTTATTTTTCAGGAATACAGAGTTATTCCTTATGCCTTCATTTAAAAAATTATTTGTTTGACAGCAATATCAATTAACACTTGAGAAACCCTGGATTTGTTCTAAAAGGGGAGGGTTAGAAGTGTTCCCCACTCCCCACGTTGTTATATAAAGAAAAAAATCATTCTCCATGTCACTTCAAATGTAAGTTATCCAGTTTGAAAATGATGAAGGAAAGAGGAAAGCATGTTGAAGAGCATTGTGACTATCTTGAATCACATTTCTAAGAACATAATATCACAACGCATTGGTTACCTTTTGTGTTACTAGAAAGTGATAGGAAATAGTTGCTGAATTATGACTGAGATAACCTACCAAAAGATTGTTTCTCATATCAAACTGTCAACTCAAGTATCTTATTTATCTCTTGGTTCTTCCTTGGGGAGACCACATGATGGTGAAGGCATGTCTGGCAATTGAAAAGACTTAGACTGATCTTACTTCATGATTGAGCAGTTTTGCTTTTTCTGCTAATTACAAGATACCTTCAAGTAACTTTTGCTTCGATAGTTCATTTTTTCCCCTAATGAGTACATGGAAATTGTGGAAATATCATTCCAGAAATGAATGTTTTCTTCCAATTCTTTTTCCATCAGTTGGTCCGTTATGTTGGACCCTGAGGGGGTGAATAAAAGTGAACACTAGAAAAAATCGCCTGACTTGGAGATGTTTATAATTAAGCCAATAAGAGTAGAGAAAATTGAAATAACAAAGTTTAATTCTTAATGCAATTAAGAAAAAATTATTTTGAAAATGACAAATATCTCCCCACCATAGGTCAGTCTATCAGAAAAGATATACTGGGTGCCTAACGCAGTAGACTGAGTTGGTGTTGAGGAGGTCTATCATTAGCATGTTTACTTGATTAGGTCATCTGTCTTTCTACCAAAATGTCTTTCCAGTGATAAAAGAAAATGGATTGCTGGACTGCTATTCTTTCTTCCCATCATCTAACTTTTATATTGAATCAGCATTTTAAACCTTCATCAAAACAAAAACTTATGATTCAGAGAGTCTTATGTGAAAATTCTATCAAACATTATTTTTTTGTGTTTATACACACACACAAACACACACACACCAGTGACAATCTTATACAAAGTCTTCTGGAAAATTTTAAAAAAAGCGTGACTGCATTCCAATGTGTTTATGAGGCCAGCATAACCTTAAAAGCAAAATCTGAGAAGTCAGCCTAAGGCAAATATCAGGCTAATCTAATTCATAAATAGAGATACCAACATTCTGAAACCAGATTAATAAATTGAATCTAGCAATATATGAAAAGGCTATTATATCATGATCAAATGGAATTTAGTCCAGAAATGCAAGAGTATTTACCATTTGCAAATAAATTTTTTAAATTTACAATATTAACATAATAAAAAAGTAGATACAGAAATATAATTTGATAAAACTTAATTTCCATTCATAATAAAAATCTTAGGAAATTAAGAATGGGGCGGAAGAGTTCCTTAATCTGATTATGGTGCATATCTACGAAAAGCCTACAGCAAACGTCATACTTAGAGAAGAAATGTTGAAAGCTTTCCTCTGAGCTAAACATGAGAAAGAAAGATCTTATTTCTATTAAACATTGTTTTGTAGGCAAGAAAGACTAAAAGCTATTTCCCCAAGACAGTGAAGTATGAATAGCAAGATAGTGCACAAGGTTTGACTCTGTGGGCTTCAATTCAAGAAAGAAAATGGAACTCCACTGGAATCATGAAGGATACTTCAGATCTTAGGGAGAAGAATGCGGGCAAACAGGCCCCATGATGGCATCTGGTAAATAAAAATAAGTGAAGCCCCAGTACGTAAGAGAGGCAAAGAACCTCTCTTTGTGACTCAGCTTTCCACTGTGGACCCAAGCAACCCAGGCCAAGGGAGAGCACTTGGTTTCTCCCAAACCTTGGAGCTAACTTGGGGACACGTTTAGAGACTCTATGAGGGAAAGACACTGGGGAAAGCTAAAGGCATTTCCCAGAACAAGGACAGGCTGCAGGCATTTTCCCAGGCCTGCGGCTAAGAGTATGCCACTTTTAATATGGGTGTGTACAAAGTCAGTAATTCTAGGGCTACTGGGCAGCTTGGCTGCACAGGCATTTTAGTCTCTAGGCAGAGCTTGGAGTGCTTGCTCTGGAGTGAGGTAGGAGATTCTAGAGCCAGAATTGTGGAAAGTGCCTCAGCAGTGGACACTGGAAATAATGTTCTCCCATGTTGCAGGCCTTGGGTAGGAGGAAAGCTGCTACAGCTGTGGTTTCTCTTGGGAAACTAGACTTGCAGCCAGGGCAGCTTGGTGACCTAGAACAGGTCTTCATATACCATTGCTAGGTGCCTTGATCTGCTCCCCTGAAAGGTAGTAGAGTGGGCCCTCTCTGCTCCACCTTCAAGCATATCTAGAGGCATTTAGAGCACTCACTTACCTGGACTTGAGCTGCCTTATCCTTCTTGGATACAGATCATGATACAGGGGAGCTCTCTCCACTCCATGCCTTGGCAGATCTCCTGGCATTCAGAGTACCCACTTGCCTGATTTGTAGGCTGAAACCCCAAACTTCCTGTGCAGAAATACTGATGCAGGGGAACTCTCTCCCATTCCATACCCAGGCAGATCTCCAGGCATTCAGAGGACCTTCTTACCTGAGTCAACAACCTGAGCTGCCCCACTCTTCCTGTACACATATTGTGGTGCAGCAGGGCCCTCTCTGCTTTATGGTCAGGCAGATCTACAGGCATTCAGGGGACCTGCTTGCCTGGATCAGCAATCTAAACCACTCCATCCTTCCTTTGCCAAGATCATGGTGCAGCTGTGCCTTCTTTGTTCCACACCCAGGCAGATCTTCAGGCAATTGAAGCAAACATTCACCAAGATAAGCAGCCTGAGCTGCCCCACTTTTCCTTTGCAGAAATTATAGTGTAGCAGGGCCTTCTATGCTCCATTCTCAGGCAGATTTCTAGGCATTTGGAGCACCCACTCTTCGAGGTTAGGAGTTTGGGCTACCCATACTACCCATGCAGAGAAAATGGGGCTGAGGAGGTCCCCCATCTCCACACCTAGGCATACTTCTGTATGCTTGGTGACTGCCCATGGAATTCTCCCTTGGTGCTAATGTTTTTGCCTGCCACTGGAGAATCTGTAGGTGGGTCTGCCTGGTTTGGCCCTGCCTATGTTGTTCTCCTGTTCACCTGGGGTTGAACAGGGAGCTCACTGTTCATTCCTCAGATCAGCCCATTGCCTGATGTAATAAAGAGTTTCTCCCACTAAATAAGAATCAAGTAAATACCCAGCTGCCTTGGCTACAGCTGGCTCTCACCCATAAGTGCCATGTGGTACCTTGTAAGTCAAACTGCACACCCCAAATATAATATCTGCCAAAAGAAGTGAGTAGAACTGTAGAAGCAAAGCCAAAAGAGACAACACAGCATTCTCTATGTCACACTCTCTAGGGAAGGAGAAAAAGGGACAGAAAAATAACCAAATATTATAGGGAGTGAAAAAGAAAAAATTCTACTTGCATGAAAATTATTACAAAAATTAAAAATGTTGGCATCCCCAGAGGAGAAGAAACTAGCACAAGAAAGAATTATGACACCATAAAAAATCGGAACGTAGTGAACCATCAAAAGATCTTACTAGATCTCCAGCAATGGTCTGTATTAGTCTGTTCTCACACTGCTATAAAGTAAGAAATACCTGAAAGTGAGTAATTTGTAAAGAAAAGAGATTTAACTAGCTCATGATTCTGTAAGCTGTACAGGCTTCTGCTTCTAGGGAGGCCTCAGGAAACTTACAATCATGGCAAAAGGTGAAGAAGAAACAAGCATGTCTTAAGTAGCAGGAGCAGGAAGAAAAGAGAGGGAGGAGGTGCTACACACTTTCAAACAAGCAGATCTTGGGAGAACTCTATTATGAGACAGCATTGTGGGGAAGGTGCCAAACCATTAGAAACCACCCTGATAATCCAGTCACCTCTCACCAGGCCCCATCTCCAACATTGGGGATTATAATTCAAAATGAGATTTGGGTGGGAGCACAGAACCAAACCCTATCATTCTACCCTGGTCTCTCTCAAATCTCATGTTCTTCTCTCATTGCAAAATATAACCATCACTTCTAAGCAGTCCCATATAAGCAGTTCCCAAGGTCTTAACTCATTTCAACATTAACCCAAAAGTCCAATCCAAAGTCTCATGTGAGACGATGCAAGTCCCTTTCACCTATTAGTCTGAAAAAAAAAAATCAGCTATGTATGAGATGCAATGGCGAGGATAGGCACCAGGTAATATTCCCTTTCCAAAAGCAGCCAAAACAAAGGAGCTACAGACCCCATGCAAGTCCAGTACCCAGTAGAGAAGTTATTAAATCTCAATGCTCCAAAATAATCTCCTTTGACTGCACGTCTCACATCCAGGCCACACCAATGCAAGGGGTGGACTCCCAAGGCCTTGGGCAGCTCTGCCCCATGGCTCCACAGGGTACAGCCTTTGTACCTGCTTTCATGGGCTGACACTGAGCACTTTCAGCTTTTCTAGGCACATGATACAAGCTGCCAGTGGATCAACCATTCTATGGCCTGGAAGATGGTAGCCCTCTCCTCACAGCTACACTAGGCAGTGCTCCAGTTGGAACTCTGTGTGGGGTCTCCAATTCCAATTTTCTCTCTTCACTTTCCCAGTAAAGGTTCTCCATGAGGACTCTGCCCCTTAGGCAGAATTCTGCCTGGATGTCCAGGCATTTTTATACATCCTCTGAAATCTAGATGGAGACTCCTAAGCCTCAACTCTTGCCCTCTGCACACCCAAAGGTTTAATACCACATGGAAACCTTGGCTTGTGGCTTACACCCTCTTGAACGGTGGCCTGAAATGTATCTGGGGCCATTTTAGCCACAGCTGGAGCTAGAGTGTCTGGGACATAGGGTGTAGTGTCCTGAAGTTGTGCCTGGGCCTTGCTCATGGAGCCACTCTTCCCTCCTAAGCCTCTAGGCATGTGATGGAGGAAGGGTTTGGGGGGAGGTGGGGCAGGTTGCCCCTGAAATACTTTCCAGGCATTTTCCCTGTTGTCTTGGCTGCTAACATTGGGCTCCTCTTATGCAAATTTCTGCAGCAGGATTGAATTCTTCCCTTGAAAATGGGATTTTCTTTTCTACCTTATGGCCGGGCTGCAAAGTTTTTGAACTTCCATGCTTTGCTTCCCTTTTAAATATAAGTTCCAGTGTCAGATTATTTATTTGCTTATGCAAATGAGTATAGGTTTTTAGAAGCAGCCAGGCCACATTTTGAACACTTTGCTGCTTAGAAATTTCTTCTGCCAGATACCCTAAATTATCTCTCTGAAGTTTAAATTCTCACAGCAGGGGCCCAATACTGCCAGTCTCTTTGGAAAGCACAGCAAGAGTGACTTTTACTTCAGTTCCTAGGAGGTTCCTCATCTACAACTGAGACCCCCTCAGCCTGGACTTCACTGTCCATATTACTCTCAGCATTTTGGTCACAACCATTCAACAAGACTCTAGGAAGTTCCAAACTCTCCCTCACCTCCTTTGTCTTCTTCTGAGCCCTCCAAACTGTTCCAACCTCTGCCCATTATTGAGTTCCTAAGTTGCTTCCATATTTTCAGATATCTTTATAGCAATATCCTACTTCTCTGGTAGCAATTTTCTGTATTAGTATGTTTTTGCAATGCTATAAAGAAGTACCTGAAACTGTGTAATTTATAAAGAATAGAGGGTTAATTAACTCATGGCTCAGCAGGACAGGCTTCTGCTTCTGAGGAGGCTTCAGGAAACTTACAATCAGCGTGGAAGGGGAAGGGAAGCAAACTTGTCTTGCATAGTGGGAGCAGGAGGAAGTGGAGCAGGTTCTACACGCTTTTAAACAAGCAGGTTTCAGGAGAACTTTATCATAGGACAGAACTAGGGAGATAGTGCTAAACCATTAGTAATCAGCCCTATGACCCAATCAGCTTCCACCAGAACCCACTGACAACATTAGTAATAACAATTCAACATGGTATTTGGGTGGGGACACAGAGCTAAACCATATTAGATCCCTAATCCAAATGGAAATGCAGAAATAACAAATTAAAAATTCAAAGCATTGATTACAAGGAAGCTTAATGAGATCTAAGATGAGACTGAAAATCAATATAAACTCCTAAAGCAATTCAGGAAAGAAAGGAAGAGATGAATATCTTAAAAGGACATTACTCAGAGCTTCTGGAATTGAAAAACTCACTTAAGGAATATCAAAATTCAATTGAAAGCTTTATCTATAGATTAGACCAAGCAGAATAAAATATTTTAGGACTTGAATATCAGTCTTTAGAACTAACACAGTCAGGCAAAAATAAGAAAAAACAATTTTAAAAAATAAACACAGATTTGAGAAATATGGGATTATATACAGTGACCAAACTTCTGAATTATTGGCATTCTTGAGAGAGAAGGAGAAAAAGTAAGCAACCTGGTAAACATATTTGAGGGAATAATTCAAAACAATTCCCTAATCTTGCTAGAGAATAAAACATCCAGATACAAGAAATCCACAGAAAACCTGTATGATACTATACAAAATGAACATCACCAAGTCATATATCGTCACCAGACTGTCCAAAGTCAACACTAAAGAAAAATATCTTAAAGGCAGCTAGAGAAAATATCAGATCACATACAAAGGGAATGCTATAAGACTTCTAACAACAGACTTCTCAGCAGAAACCCCACAAGCCAGAAGACTCTGGGGCCTATTTTCAGCATTCTTAAAGAATATAAATTTCAACCAAGAATTTCATATCCTGCCAAACTAAGTTTCATAAGTGAAGGAGAAATAAAATCTTTTCCAGACAAGTAAGCACTAAGAGAATTTGTTACTACTAGGTGAGCCTTAGAAGAGCTCCTTAAGAACATCTAAACATAGAAATGAATAATACCAGGCACCATAAAAACAGATTTAAGAAAATAGCTTGCAGACCCTATAAAGCAACTAGACTATAGAAACAACAAAGCA
>PVKP010041443.1:0-18752 GCA_004027715.1 Plecturocebus donacophilus | reverse complement strand
AGAAGCGCCGCGCCGGCCAAAAGAGTCGCGCTGGTGACCCGTGTGGCTCCCTCGCTGGGAATCTCCCAGTCCGTGGGCATCAAATATTCGTCTGCATTTGCGGCGTCCACTCGCTCTCTGCGCCCTCACCGTGAGCCACAATCCCGAGCCGCTGCTACGTGGCCATCTTGGATCTGTCTCCGCCCGGTGATGAAGTTTTTCTGTTTCTTAGTTTTCCTTTGGCGGACGCCCGTTCCCCACAGAGCCGGACCTTCCCGGGTTCGCTGTGCGTGCTGTGAAACTCTCCGTCCTCAGCGCTTCCAATTGCTGTTTTCCTTGTGGGGATGGGACGAGCCGAGCCCGTCTGCCCCGTATACTCCGCACTGGGAAGCGCCGCGCCGGCCAAAAGAGTCGCGCTGGCGACCCGTGTCTCCTCTGCCGGGAATCTCCCGGTCTGTGGGCAACAAAAATTCGTTGGAAAGTGCGGCATCCACTCGTTCTCTGCACTTTCACTGGGAGCTACATTCCTGAGCTGTTGCTAATCGGCCATCTTGGATCTCTCCCCATGAATTTCTATTTTCTAATGGTTATTGCTGGTGTAGACAGATAATACTGCATTTTATGTGTTTATCTGAAATCTGGTCACCTTACTGAATTCTATTATTCTATTAGTTTGTGTCTTGATTTTGTTGGGTTTTTTTAGATAGATAATTATATCATCTGCTAAAAATGAAAGTTTTATCTCTTTTCTCCTAATAGTATCCTTTTATTTTTCTTGTCTTACTTAATTGGGCATAGTTTTCAGTATTATTTTGAATAGTACTGGTGATAGATGAAATCTTGGCTTACTCTTGATTTGAAGATTTGAAGGCAATGTATAGAATTTTTATTAAGTAGGATATTATATTGGATGTCAGATTATGGAATATAGCCTTTATCAGTGGAAGCTCTTTCATCTCTGTTTTTCAAAAGGTTTTAATAATTAAATAGGTATTGATTTTATAAAATGTTTTTAAAAGACTATTGAGATAACAATGTGATTTTTCTCCTTGCATCTATGATTGTGAAGAATGACACGGACAGTTTTTTCTAATGTTAAACCATTCAACAATTGCCTTTCTTGAATAAATCCTACCTAATTATAATGAATTGTCTGAAAAATTATTTAAAGCTAACATTTTTACTTAGGGCTTTTATATGTGTTTGAATGGATAGATATATAATTCTTTTTTACTTGTAATGTTCTTTCTCAGTTTTTATGTAAAGTTTATATAAGCAATATAAAAATTAATTGAAAATACTTTCCTCTTTTTTTTTTCCTTTACAATTTGTACAGGGAGAAACTATTATCTTTTCCTTGAAAGTGTATTAGAACTCTTTTATGGAATTATCTGAACCTAAGGCTTTTTTTTTTTTTTTGAGAGAGCAAAGGACTTTCATTATTGATTCCTTAAATGTCTAATTAGATTATTTAATTTTTATATTTCTTGTACCAATTTTGGTGTGTGTGTGTGTGTATATATATATATATACATAATATGTTTCATTTAGATTTTCTGATTTTATGTATGGCTTATAATTTTGGAATTAGAAGTTCTATTGTACCTGTTCTCAATTTTGGGTTTAAAATATTTACATACTATCTTTAAAATTTCTTAATCTGCCATTTCAGAGGTTTCTCACCTTACTATTTTCAAAAACCCATATTGTAGATTTTTAAATTTTTTGTAATTATTTTTTTCTTTAATAGATTTTGTGTTTAAAAATATATCCATCACACTTTTTTGGTATATCTGATATTCTTTTTTATTTTCCTGAGTTGAACACTTAGCTTGCTTACTTTAAATTAATATTGCTTTCTGTTAATTATACTTAAAGTTATAATTTTTTCTTCTAGTACAGCTTTGGCCATTGTCTACAATTGTCAACGTGTATTGATTTCATTGTTTTTGATTTTAAAAAGTATTTTAGAATTTCACTTATAAATTTCTCTTTAACTCAAGAATTATTCAGTAGCATTTTTTAAATTTAGTTCGAAGATATATGTAACTTTTAAGTTGTAATTACTAATCTTATTCTACTGTGCTCAGAAGTAAGGCGTTGATTCTTTGGGATATCTTGAGCCATCCTTTGTGTTCTTTATTTTTGTGAAATTCCTAATGAATGCCTGAAAGCATCAATGTACTTCATTTGATGAGTATAAACTTTCATTTATGTTTACTAGGTTTAGATCATTAATTGCATTAAGAAAATCTTCTATATCTTTATTTTTTGTTTACTTGATCTATCAGTTTCTGAGAGGGGTGTATAAAAATTTCTCATTTCTCGATATAGTTCTGTACACTCCAACAATTAAATATTGAATCCAGTTTTTAAGCTTTTTTTTTTAAGCAGCAGAATCATTTTGTCATGTCACATAAAATCTTGTCCAAGATTCCAGTTCAAAAACAGTTAAAAGCAGATTTATCCTCATTGAAGGGAGAGAGAGTTGTGGGGACTCTATCCCTTCCTAGTCCCCCACAACCCTCCCCAAAACACTGCAAAATGCCAGCACTACAGGGAGCAGGGTTTGAAAACCACTGGGAAAGAGATGGAAGAACCAGACTTAAAGTCAACCCCATTTCTGTTTTAAATTGGCTTTGTCTTTTCAACCAGATTATTCTTCTCCATAAAATGAGAGGGTTGAGGCAGATGCTTTTTTGAAATCACCTCCATATATAAAGTTCTATCATTCTAAATATTTACTGAGTGCCAACTAAGTGCCCAGCATTAAAATCATATGAACCTGTATTTTACCACCAAAAAACTCTACAGCATGTCAATTGCTTTTCCTCTATTATCTCATTTGATCTTCAGATCAGCAGGGAAAAGTGGGTGAGTCCTTACGCAGAGATCTGTTTTGAATTCATTTGAAATGGTCATTAGAAGTTAGACAAAAATCTTAGTAGTTAAGACTATGGGATTTGAAGTCAGGATTCAAATCTCATTCCCATGACTTACGAGCCATGAGTCCTTAGGCAAGCTACTTAACTACTCTGAGACCCCTTTTCCTCTGTAAAATGCTGGTGATAATGCTGTCTAGTACTGTGCCTGGCACACTATAGGTGGTCAGTAAGTATTAAGATGTCTTCCTGTAAGAAGGAGAGATTCTAGGGTAGGAGATAGAAACAACAGATGGGAAACACACGATGGAAGAATGCTGCACTTGAACATCAACAGAAATGACATTGCTGCTTCCTGACTTCCAGGCTAGATGTGCAAATCTCACATGTTTTTCTAGGACCTCTGGCCTTAATGTGTCTGAACCTCCCTTGGTTCCAAGGTCTCTGTTCTGATTGCCAACAGAAATGGCACAGAAACCTTAGAGGTCCTGGCTCGGAGTCTCTCTGTGGGTCTGCTCACAGCACAGCCCTGCATAGGTTCATTATACAGTCACTGGGAGACGTTGGGTAATGTGCTGACCTTGTTATAATTAATGGATAGTGGGGTAATGGGTCTGTGTGACTCATTAGATATAGAAAAGAGATCCAGCTCTTCTCATTTTGTTTAATTGAAACTCTAAAACATTTATTACTTTGGGCACATGATAGTAACTGGGTTTTTAAATATCAGAATGATGATTTCAGCTGTTCCCAAAAGGGAAAACAGGATTGGAGGGGGTCAAAGCAAAAAAAAAAAAAAAAAGACCCTGAAGAGGCAGAGGAAGGAAATTTGGAGGCTTGGGGTTTGTTTGTGTAAATGACTTGGACAAGTTCCTTCACTTCTTAGGTCCACAATTTACTCATGGTGAGATGAGGAGATTGAAAATGCCACCATCACAACCAACCTGGCCTTCACCATCATAGTTGCTGAGAACTCATTAGGTGCAGCACTAAGCCAAGCACTTCATGTGCACTGCTTATTTGATCTTCATGCATGGTATAGGTACTATGCTTACTACCAATTAACTAATGAAGAAGTAGAGGTTGAATCACTCACCTGAAGCCACCTAGGAAGTAAAGAGTGATGTTGGGATTTGAACCTTGGTCTATTTTACTCCAGAACTCTTGTTCTTCCCCCATGCATCATATTTCCTTTAATTCTTCTTCCTATTTAAATGTTCTTTGAGTTGTGTAAGCAATGGGCTGTTCTTGTCCCCATGTTTTAGGAGGCTGTCCTCTATTCCCTGGAAATTTACATTCCATGGAACCTCTTTGAGGGGATGAGATTTAGAAGTAGGAAGAAGGTATTAGCTAAGATTTTGTTAGAATTTTTTCCAGGCTCATTTGCTCCATCCCCACCATTTTGCTTGTTTTTGGTCATAATTGAAAGTATTTATAAATGATATTGTGTGCCTTTTATTTCCTCCCTAACTTAGGAACATTAGAATTTTTGCAAGTTATTAAAATTATCAGAATCATAATCTTAATTTCTATAAGGTGCTCAATCATATGAAGGTCTCATCACTTATCTAATCCAATCCTATTGTTATACATTGGAGTTATTTTCAATTTGTCATTATTATAAATGATAGTATGAACATCTTTGGGCATAAAGCTTTAAAAAGTTTAGATTATTTATTTGGGATTGACATCTCTATTTAAATTTTTTTTCTAGTTATAAATACAATACAAAGACACTTTAGAAGTTTTCAAAAGCAGGAGTAATTTAAAGAGGAAAATAATAACAGTTGTTTTATTGTTATTACTAGCTAACATTTATACAGGGTTTTCTAGCCACCGCCTGGAAGTAAATGATGTTCTAAACATGTCATATAAACATTGAAATGATTGTTCTAAACGTTTAATATGAATTAACTTACTAATTCCCACAACAACCATGTGAGATACATACATGATTATTTTTGGTATATCTTGATTATTTCCTTAGGAAATTAAAAAAAAATATATGAACTTTTTAAAATTGTACTTTGGGCTCTGCAGTACATGTGCACATCTTACATCCTGCAGGATTGTTGCATAGGTACATCCATGCCATGGTGGTTTGCTATCTCCACCCCCCGCCCCACCCGTCCCAGTCACCTACATCAGGCATTTCTCCCAGTGTTATCCCTCCCTATCCCCCCATCCTCTCTGCCCCCTGCTGTCCCTCACCTCCCCTGCAACCTAGCCCTTCCTTGTGTTGTTCCCTTCCTTGTGTCTAAGTGTTCTCATTGTTCATCATCTGCCTATGAGTGAAAACATGCGGTGTTTGGTTTTCTGTTCTTGTGTGAGTTTGCTGAGAATGATAGTTTCTAGTTTCATACATGTCCCTACAAAGGACATGAACTTGTTTTTTATGGCTGCATAGTATTCTATGGTGTATATGTGCCACACTTTTCCTGTCCAGTCTATCGTCAGTGGGCATTTGGGTTGGTTCCAGGTCTTTGCTATTGTAAACAGCACTGCAAAGAACATACACGTGCATGTGTCTTCATAATAGAAAGATTCATAATCCTTTGGGTATATACCCAGTAATGGGATTGCTGGGTCAAATGAAATTTCTATTTCTAGATCATTGAGGAATTGCCACACTGTCTTCCACAATGGTTGAACTAATTTACGCTCCCACCAACAGTGTAAAACTGTTCCTTTTTCACCACATCCTCTCCAGCATCTGTTGTCTCCAGATTTTTTAATGATCACCATTCTAACTAGTGTGAGATGGTATCTCAATGTGGTTTTGATTTGCATTGCTCTAATGACCAATGATGAGCATTTTTTCATATGTTTGTTGGCTGCATATATGTCTTCTTTTGAAAAGTGTCTGTTCATGTCCTTCACCCACTTTTGAATGGGTTTGTTTATTTATTTATTTTTTTTTTGTAAATCTGCTTTAGTTCTTTGTAGATTCTGGATATTAGCCCTTTGTCAGATGGATAGATTCCAAAATTTTTTTTCCCATTCTGTTGGTTGCTGGTTCACTCTAATGATTGTTTCTTTTGCTGTGCAGAAGCTCTTTAGTTTAATTAGATCCTATTTGTCTGTTAAGGCTTTTGTTGCCATTGCTTTTTGTGTTTTAGCCATGAAGTCCTTGCCTATGCCTATGTCCTAAATGGTATTGTCTAGGTTTTCTTCTAGGGTTTTTATGGTGTTAGGTCTTATGTTTAAATCTTTAATCCATCTGGAGTTAATTTTTGTTTAAGGTGTAAGGAAGGGATCCAGTTTCAGCTTTCTGCATATGACTAGCCAGTTTTCCCAACACCATTTATTAAACAGGGAATCCTTTCCCCATTGCTTGTTTTTGTCAGGTTTGTCAAAGATCAGATGGTTATAGATGTGTGGCATTGCTTCTGAGGCCTCTGTTCTGTTTCATTGGTCAATATCTCTGTTTTGGTACCAGTACCATGCTGTTTTGATTACTGTAGCCTTGTAGCATAGTTTGAAGTCAGGTAGTTTGATGCCTCCAGCTTTGTTCATTTTTCTTAGGATTATCTTGGCTATGCAGGCTCTCTTTTGGTTCTGTATGAAGTTTAAGGTGGTTTTTTCCAGTTCTGTAAAGAAGGTCAATGGTAGCTTGATGTGGATAGCATTGAATCTATAAATTACTTCAGGCAGTATGGCCGTTTTCACAATATTGATTCTTCCTAACCATGTGCATGGAATGTTTTTCAATCTGTTTGTGTCCTCTCTTATTTTCTTGATCAGTGGTTTGAGTTCTTGAAGATATTGTTTACATCCTTTGTTAGTTGCATTCCTAGGTATTTTATTCTCTTTGTAGCATATGTAAATGGGAGTTTGCTCATGATTTGACTCTCTGTTTGTCTGTTGTTGGTGTATAGGAATGCTTGTGATTTCTGCACATTGATTTCATATCCTGAGAGTTTGCTGAAGTTGTTTATCAGCTTAAGGAGGTTTTGGGCTGAGACAATGGGGTCTTCTAAATGTACAATCATGTCATCTGCAAATAGAGACAATTTGACTTCCTCCTTTCCTAATTTAATGCCCTTTATTTCTTTTTCTTGCCTAACTCTTCTGCCTAGAACTTACTATATTGAATAGGAGTGGTGAGAGAGGGCATCCTTGTTTAGTGCAGGTTTCAAAAGGAATGCTTCTAGTTTTTGCCCATTGAGTATGATATTGGCTGTGGGTTTCTCATAAATAGCTTTATTATTTTGAGATACATTCCATTGATACCTAGCTTTTTGAGAGTTTTTAGCATAAAAGGCTGTTGAATTTTGTCAAAGGACTTCTCTGCATCTATTGAGATAATCATGTGGTTTTTGTCTTTGGTTCTGTTTATGTGATGGATTACATTTATAGATTGTCTATGTTGAACCAGCCTTGCATCCCTGGGATGAAGCCTACTTGATTGTGGTGGATAAGCTTTCTGATGTGCTATTGCAGTCGGTTTGCCAGTATTTTATTGAAGATTTTTCATCAATGTCCATCATGGATATTGGCCTGTAGTTTTCTTTTTTAGTTGTGTCTCTGCAAGGTTTTGGTATCAGGATGACGTTGGTTTCATAGAGAGTTAGGGAGGATTCCCTCGTTTTGTATTGTTTGGAATAGTTTCAACAGGAATGGTACCAGCTCCTCTTTGTATGTCTGGTAGAATTCAGCTGTGAACCCATCTGGAACTGGACCTTTTTTGGTTGGTAGGCTATTAATTGCTGCCTCAATTTCAGACCTTGTTATTGGTCTATTCAGGGTTTCAACTTCTTCTTGGCTTAGTCTTGGGAGTGTGCAAGTGTCTAGGAATTGATCTATTTCTTCCAGATTTACTGATTTATGTGCATAGACCTGTTTGTAGTAATCTCTGATGGTAGTTTGTATTTCTGAGAAATCGGTGGTGATCTCCCTTTATCATTTTTTATTGCATCTGTTCGATTCTTCTGTCTTTTCTTTTTTGTTAGTCTAGCTATTGGTCTATTTTATTGATCTTTAAAAAAAAACCAGCTCCTGGATTTATTGATTTTTTTGAAGGGTTTTTTGTGTCTCTGTCTCCTTCAGTTCTGCTCTGATCTTGGTTATTTCTTGTCTTTGATTGCTTTTGAGTTTTTTTGATCTTGCTCCTCTAGCTTTTTCCATTTTGATGATAGGGTATCGATTTTAGATCTTTTCTTGTTTCTCATGTGGGTATTTATTGCTATAAATTTCCCTCTAGACACTGCTTTAAACGTTTTCCATAGATTCTGGTACGTTGTGTCATCATTCTCGTTGGTTTTGAAGAACATTTTTTATTGCTGCCTTCATTTCATTGTTTATCCATTCATCATTCAGGAGCAAGTTGTTCAGTTTCCATGTGATTGTGCAGTTTTGAGTGCTTTTCTTAATCCTGAGTTCTAATTTGGTTGCACTGTGGTCTGAGAGAGTGTTACGATTTCTGTTCTTTTGCATTTGCTTAGGAGTGATTTACTTCCAATTATGTGGTCAATTTTAGAGTAAGTACAAAGTGGTGCTGAGAAGAATGTGTACTCTGTGGAAATGAGGTGAGGTGTTCTGTAAATGTCTATTAGGTCTGCTTGGTCCAGATCTGCGTTCCAGTCCTGGATATCCTTGTTGTCTTTCTGTCTTGTTGATCTGTCCAATATTGTCAGTGAAGTGTTAAAATATCCTACTATTATTGTGTGGGAGTCTAAGTCTCTTTGTAGGTCATTAAGAACTTGCTTTATGTACCTGGGTGCTCCTGCATTGGGTGCATATATATTTAGGATAGTTAGTTCTTCTTGTTGCCTTGCTCCTTTTACCATTATGTAATGCCCTTCTTTGTCTCTTGATTTTTGTTGGTTTAAAGCCTATTTTATCAGACTAGGATTGCTACCCCTGCTTTTTTTTGCTCTCCATTTGCTTGATAAGTCTTCTTCCATCCCTTTATTTTGAGCCTATGTGAGTCTTTTCATGTGAGATGGGTCTCCTGAATATAGCACACTAATGGTCTTGACTTTATCCAGGTTGCCAGTCTGTGTCTTTTAATTGGGGCATTTAGGCAATTTACATTCAACGTTAAAATTGTTATGTTTGAATTTGACACTATCATTTTGTTACTGGCCGGTGGTTTTGCCCATAAGTTGATGTGGTTTCTTCATTGCATTGTTGTTCTTTACCATTTGGTACATTTTTGCAGTGGCTGGTACTGGTTGTTCCTTTCCATGTTTAGTACTTCCTTCAGGAGCTCTTGTAAAGGCAGGTCTTGTATTGATGAAGTCTCTCAGCAAATTCTTGTCTGTAAAGGATTTTATTTCTCCTTCACTATAAAGCTTAGTTTGGCTGGATATGAAATTCTGGGTTGAAAGTTCTTTTCTTTAAGGGTGTTGAATATTGGCCCCCACTCCCTTCTAGCTTGTAGGGTTTCTGCCAAGAGATCCACTCTGAATCTGATGGTCTTTCCTTTATGGGTGACTCAACCTTTCTCTCTGGCTGCCCTTAGAATTTTTTCCTTCATTTCAACCCTGGTGAATCTGACAATTATGTGCCTTGGGGTTGCTCTTCTTGAGGAGTATCTTTGTGGTGTTCTCTGTATTTCCTGGATTTGAGTGTTGCCCTGCCTTGTTAGCTTGGGGAAGTTCTCTTGGATAATATCCTGAAGAGTGTTTTCCAACTTGGATTCATTCTCCCCGTCACATTCAAGTACAGCAATCAAGCGTAGATTAGGTCTTTTCACATAATCCCATAGTTCCTGTAGGCTTTGTTTGTTTCTTTTCACTCTTTTTTCTCTAATCTTGCCTTCTCATTTTATTTCATGATCAGATCTTCACTCTCTAATATACTTTCTTCTGCTTGATAGATTCAGCTGTTGAAACTTGTGTATGCCTCATGAAGTTCTTGTGCTGTGTTTTTTCAGCTCCATCAAGTCATTTATGTTCTTCTTTAAGCTGGTTGTTCTAGTTAGCTTTCGTCTAACCTTTTTTCAAGGTTCTTAGTTTCTTTGCATTGGATTAGAACATGGTCTTTTAACTCACAGAAGTTTGTTATTACCCGCTTTCTGAAGCCTGCTTCTGTCAATTTGTCAAACTCATTCTCTGTCTTGTTTTGTTCCCTTGATGGTGAGGAGTTGTGATCCCTGGGAGGGGAAGAGGTGTTTTGGTCTTTGATGGTTTCATTATTTTTGCACTGGTTTCTTCCCATCTTGGTGGATTTATCTCCCTTTGATCTTTGAAGTTGGTGATTTCAGGAGGAATCTCTGAGTGGACGGACATCGTTTCTGTTGTGGTTGGAGCTATATATTTTTTTTGGCCTGTAGAGGTGCTGCTGGGCTGCCTCAGATTCAGTCAGGCTGCTGGGTGGGTGCTCTTCCCCTGGAGTTTGTTTTGGCAGGTGAGATTAGCCCTGCCTTCCCAGTGGTATCTCTCCTTCCCTGAGCTTGATCTTCCTGGTTGGGGTCAAACTGGCTTATTTGCTGTGAAGCTCTCTAGTGTGCCAGCTTCAGTTTGAGTTTTGTAGGGATGGGGCCTGCCAGGACTTATGGCCTGTTTCCCTGCTTTCACCTCTGCCTCTTTCTGTGGGATGGGTAGTTCTGACCCACTGGTGTTAGTGCAAACTTCCACCCCGGTCCCTGCTGACAACTTGCAGCCCCAGGTGGTAGCCGTCACTCAGATTTGCATCGACAACTCAGGGCACCCTTCAGTCTGGCTGGGCTCTTGGGGATTGTGTGTTGCAGGAGAAATGAAGGAAACACAGGATCTGAATCGGAGCACTGAGGGAGTGAAGTCCCCAACCCTCCCAGCTGGCTGCACATTCCAGGTGGGGACGTGCCCTTCCCTGTCTCGGTTTGCCCACCCTGGGCTGCTCTCGCCCTGCTTTGGCTTTGCTTGCCTTCCCTGGGCTATTTTCAGTGACCTACTAGTCCCACCGAAATGAATCTGGTACCTCACTTGGAATCGTGAAGTCTTCTAGCCCTCTGCCTCTCATTCACTGGGAGCTGCATTCTGGTGTTGCCTCCTCTTGGCCATCTTGACGTGCCCCCTCACTATATGAACATTTTTAAGGTTCTCATACCTTTCACCAAACTGCTGTTTAGAGTTGTGGTAACTATTTCTCCTCATACCATCAGGGTTAAGAGTGTTCTCTCTACATGCTCACTAGTATGGTGTTTTATTATTTTAAAAAATATTTGAGTCCTGAGTGCTTTCTGTTGCATCATAGTATATCCCAAGGACCCCTGAAGCTTTGTTACTAATCTGTCATAAATTTCCAACTGGTAAAACGTAAGAGCTGTGTGTGGTAGCTACTAACGTGTCCTGAAGCTGAGTAGAGGAAAAAAGAAGGAGCTAGGAAGCAAAAGCCAATGCACACATCTCTGATGTCGCACTAAGGTCTCAGAAATACAGAAATTTTCATGTGTCTGTTCCTCTAGGGGTGAGTCTCAAAAAACTCTAAGGGGATGAGAAACTCATACAGTAGGTAGAAAAAGATAAAAATGGTAGGCAAAGAAATTTTACATTTGAGATTCAAGGAAAATGACATAGACATTCAACTTTCAGAAAATAAAAACTTATACTGAACTGTAACAGCAAAGAAATTCTCTCGATCCCATTAAACCTTGTAGACTCTGATAGAAGGAGGAAATATGTGATTTAAAAAGGCATGGTCTGTTTATGTGATGTCCTAAAATTCCCAATATCCATGAAGGACAGAATGTGATCCTGAAATCTTGTAGGTATGTAAGGTACTTCCCTGTACTTTGTTCAAAGATCACAGATCTCTCTTTCTCCCTGATTTCTCCTTCTTTCTTTTTGCTTCTCTCTTTCCCTTCCTTTCAGCTTTATGGGATTGATATAATTTGGCTGTGCCCCCACCCAAATCTCACCTTGAATTGTATTTCCTATTATCTCCACATGTCCTGGGGAAGGACCAGGTGAAGATAATTGAATCATGGGTGTGGTTTCTCCCATCCTGCTCTCAGGATAGTGAGTTAGTTCTCATGAGATCTGATGGCTTTATAAGGGCTTCCCCCTTTGCTCAGTTTTCATTCCCCTTCCTGTTGCCATGTGAAGAAGGTCATGTTCACTTCCCCTTCTGCCATGTTTGTAAGTTTCCTGAGGCCTCCCCAGCCATGCTGAACTGTGAGTCAATTAAACCTCTTTCTTTTATAAATTACCCAGTCTCAGGTATATCTTTATAAGCAGTATGAGAATAGACTATTACAGGGATTCTTCAGGTTTTAAAAGTAATGTACATTTATTTTACTATGTTAAACAATTCAGAGGTACATGAAGAAGACATTAATAATCTCCTCTATCTTCCTTTAATTTCACCTTGCCCAGATAACCAATGGTTACAGTTTGATTTGTATTTTTCCACACATTTAGAAAATGTTCCTACAAAGATAAAAATTTCTTCTACTTTCTTTTTTAAAAGAACAGGACAAAACTCTCTATATTATTTACTTTTCTGACATAAAAATATATCAGAGAGAATGTTCTATGTCAGGATACATAAATCAAACTCATGTAATAATAGCTTCATAATATTGCATAGTATAGCTGTACCATAAATTTCTTTGACCAATCTCCTACTAAGGGACAGTCGAATAATTTTCAAGTTTGTTTTCTCCCTCTTTCCCTTCCTTCTTGGACGAACTGAACTGTTTCCTTCTATACAGGTGCTTATATTATTGTCAGATAGAGTCCCAACGCATGATGTTATTTGGAAAGAGAAAATGTAAATGTTAATTTTCAATGGCTGTTTGGTTTCTTTTAATTGCTTACTTTTGTTGAGCACCGTCACATATGTATTTAACTTGGTGTTCACGGCAACTTCTTTCAGTAGATAAGGCAAGGGGCATTATCTCCATTTTGCAGATGCACCTCACTGAGATTAGATGACATGTTCAAGGTCACTCAGCTAGCACATGGCTGAGCCTGTTCTTAAAGCTCTTGTGCCTTTAGGGCTTATGCTTGTTCTATTAAATTTTTCTCCTCTGCTTCTCCCTGGCTAAATTTTTTTGAAGATTACCTAGGGAGAATAAAATGAGGGTCCATTAGAAAAATGGCCACATTAATGTAAAGATAGTGACGCTAACAGTGAAGGTGATACTGACACATAATTAAACAGTTGTCAAAGGGAAAAAAGAAGAGATTTCCTCATAGTGTGGTATTGGGTTTTTAAGAGTGGTTGTTAAGCTTTTAGGATTTTCAGTCCCTTGCCTCTGGTCTTCCATGCTTGAATGCTCAGAAGGATGAAGAGACAAAAGCTGGCCTTTGGCTTTTCTCCATCATCTGTTTTGGTTCTTTCCTTCTGGTGCCTTCCCAGTGTCCAATTTCTTCCATTCATGAGACTGTCTGTGAATGCTTGATGCCATTTAGGGCTGAAGCCTGCTGAGAATGTTCAATTTCTAAGCAAAGAGTAATATCAGCTCTTAGGTGAAACAAACCTGGATTCAACACTATAAAAAATTGAGGAATGTGACCATGCCTCCAATCTCGGTCCTATTCTTTTCCCTCCTAGATTTGGCTCAATTACTTTTTCCATCTTTGTGTACTGTTTGTGCATTGTGATCCTTCCCTTCTTCTTCTGTTAGTCTTTATACCTGAGAATGACTATCAGTCTGGGGTTCTCTCTCCTTAAAGTATTTGCATTTTATGACTTATGAGAAAGAATGAAATAATAACTGAATGGTAGGCTGGGCGCGGTGGCTCACGCCTGTCGTCACAGCACTTTGGGAGGCTGAAGTGGGCAGATCACCTGAGGTCAGAAGTTGGAGACCTGCCTGACCAACATGGGGAAACCCTGTCTCTACTAAAAATACAAAATTAGCCAGGTGTGTTGGCCTATGCCTGTAATCTTAGCTACTTGGGAGTCTGAGGCAGGAAAATCACCCGAACCCAGGAGGCAGAGGTTGCGGCGAGCCAATATCGCACTTTGCACTCCAGCCTGGGCAACAAGAGTGAAACTTTGTCTCAAAAATAAATAAATAAATAAGTGATTTGGAGAGTCCTTTCAGTGCTCCTGAAGTAATTAATCAAGATAGCTAATTTGCTGAGCACTTACATTGTGCCAGGAACAAGTTAACATACACATCTACTCTATGCAGTAATCTCCCCCTTTTAGCAATGAGGAAACCGAGGCACAGTGCTTAACTGACTAGCTTAAAGTCATATACTGTATTTTACCAAGTCTAAGTATCTTGCTCAGTAACTAATGGTGCATTAATTGTAACATGTACCATTACTTTATTTACAATAAAAAATGCTGCCAATAAAACTAAGACATGTAATTGATTTTAAGAAATGACAAATGTGAAAAAAATGTGCATCTTAGAATCAGTGACTGTACATGACAGAGCTGGGATTTGAATCCAAGTAGATCAACTGCAGTACTTACAGCTTTCTACCATGCTCTGTTTATGCCAAACGATAGTCTTGACTGCCATTTTATTAAGTCAGCATTTTCTTGAAGTGTTTTGAAAGGGAGAAGTGGGTATCAAAAAGGAAAGTGTTCTGTGCACAAGTAAGTTTAGGAAAGGCTTCATCAGACAGAATATAATTTTTCTACTATAGGACTTCTTAGAGCTATTAATATTAACATGTATTTTGTACCTTCTGCATCATTTCTCAATTTTTTTTTTTGTGGTGGAGTATTTTATGGAACCTCAGTTTCTTGGAACACATTTGGAGTACACAGTAATTGGTAATTTCTCTAATCTGGTAACAAATGTTTCCAGAAGGTCAAGTTTTGTTTTGCTTAATTAATCCAGTCTGTGGGGGTAATTATTGTGTATTAGGCATGATGGATCTATAAAGGCAAATTGAAATTAAGCCTATCTCTTCAGGAAATTTTTCTCCTGGTCCACATCTTTCATTCAGTATTAATTTTTTAAAAAGGTATTTAATATCAAGACAGTGTTTTCAAAGCATGCTTTCTGGCAATGGACTCCAAACCTTTTTGGTCAGGTATTCCTACAAGAAGAAAATAAAAATTTAAGCTGATGTTATGGTTCCTTTTAGGATAAAGATTTCTTGCATACTGAGAGGCACTCATTTCCATTGTTTGATTATTTAAAAAATTTGTTTTGCAGAAACTTTTGTAAAGGTTACAATTGCTTTTATCTATAGGTAACAGAGTACCTGACTAATGAATCTTAAGCAATAAAGGTTGTCAAGTTCCTAAAATAGGAAAAGGTTTGGAGACAGATGGTCCAGGGCTAATACAGGGCATCGACTATGTCCTGAATGACTCAGATGTTTCCTTTATGCCACCACCCCTCCCTACAGTGTTGTCTTGATGTCTCAGGGACACAGGATGTCTGCTGCAGTCCTAGGCATCACATTTCTGTCCAAAGCAGAACAAAGAGGTTGTAGTGGCATCAATTATACCTACTTTTGTTTTTTAATCGGGAAAGGAAAATGTTCCCGAAGTCCTCAGCAGCCTTCTCTTTATGTGCTGAAAGGGCTGGTAGACATAGCCACACCTGGTTGCAAGCAAGCTGGAGCCAGGACTGTCATGGTAGTGTGTGCCAGTGGCTCTCCAAGTGAGGTCTCCAGGCCAGCGTCATCACCATCACCTGGGAACTCGTTACACATGGAAATTCTTACTCCCCACTATCTCCAGAACTACTAAATCAGAAACCCTGGAAGTGAGGCCAGCAGTTTGTATTTTAACAAGCTCTCTGGGTGATTCAGATGCACTGGATTTTGAGAAACACTGTCTCAGACCAATGATTTGTTGTTCAGGACTTGGGATTGTTGTTGCCTTGAGCAGAGCTGAGACTCCATTTGTAATACAAACGTTAGGGATGGCTATTGGGCAGGTGTCTAAGTGTCCAACACAGAGACATTAATGTTTGGCTATTTTATATGTTATAAACAAGAATTATTTTTTATTAATGTAAAAAGCCTGCAGGAAAACTCAGCATTCTTAACCTTGAGAACTGGCATTTTACATCTTGTTTGCTGTGTAATCTTGAACAAATCACTAAACCTTTCTCAGTCTATTTCCTGCTCTTTTAAGAATAGAAATCTTCGCAGGGTTCCTAAAGGAATCATCTAATATAACGCACATAGAAGGACTCTGAAAACCCTCACACTTCATGTGGGGTGTCTGCTCCCATGCGTGGGTGGATCACTGTCCCCCTATATCTTAAGCCTTTGATACTATTGCTCCTGCCTTGCTCAGGCAACCTCTGTGCATTGCTAATAGGGGTCCTGCGAGCATAGCACATCAGACTCCATCAGCAAAGTCCAGGTCTCCCACTTGCTCATGGCAGGAGGTAATGTCTTGGTAGAGCAATAGAGGAGGGAGAGGAAAAACTTCCATAATGTACCAAGCTTGTGTTTTATTGTTGCTGCTGTTATTTTTCCTCTTGGCTTCTTACATGAATTCTTTGAATTTAACAATCAGGAGCTTTCAAAACAGCTTGCCAAGTAACTTGCAGCCAAACAATGACAATAAAGAGGTTCAAGATGGAATATTGACAGTGAACATGGCTAGGTAATTCTCCCCTACCTTCCATCTCCCTGGCATTTACAGTAAGAGAGGCAGAATGGGATTTCTTTAGAATGCACTAAGCATTTAAATGGCTAGAAGCTGTTTCTTTCAGTCTGCATGCATGCAACATCTTCCACTGCACTGTAATCTCAAGCCTGTTTACAAGCTTTGAAAGTGTTATAACCATAAAGACCAACTGAGCATAGCTCTTCACTATTCAATCAATTCACTGACAAGAATTTATGTAGTGCCTGGGAGAGGATACACACTGACATCCAAGCCAGAAGGGGCACAAAGATGATAATTTTGGTATGTTTGGCTGGTTGCTGGTATATCAGCAGTCATCTGCCCACCAGTTGTAAGAGCCATCCACATCCCTGAGTGGCAGGCAGGGGGAGAGAGGATGGCAGAGCCCTGGAGAACTGGGAGACTCTACCGTACAGCCGTTGAAAACCAAGGTGGCAATTTGAGACAAAGATGGACTTTTCAGACTCACATGTGTGATTGTTTTAGATTGTAGGAAAGAAGGTTGGTGAGACCAATCCTGATAGCAGACAGAAGCCACATGATACCATCTCAGGAGGGGGTCAGAAATTAGGGACCAAGGACGATAATCACAAATTCTTGTGAAATTCTGGAATTCTTATACATTTTGTTAACTCTTGGATATGTCCACATAGCGATGAGCAGTCAGTTGTGAAGAAGGCCTGTGTTTTATTTTGCCTTTTTTTTTTTTTCTGGTAGAAAAAAGTAGAGAGGCAACAAGGAATTAAGGAGAGAATGGGTTGAGGAGGTGGTGACAGCTTCTAGTAGGAAAGCAGAGGGAGGCTAGATGGTAGCGACTGACAGAAAATCATCTGGAAAATGGTTCAGGGAACTGGTTTGCACTTGAGAAAGATCTTGAGTTTGAGCTGTAGAAATTTTGGGTGGAATTCCCTTAGGCTTCAACTGAGTTGGGTGTCACTTGGGTCAGTATCTTTTTTTCTCCTGATACCTCAGCAGGTTAGGGATTGGAAATGTGTCATACCTTTTACCAAATATTAGACCAGCAATTAATTTATTCAACACATATATTTTATATTTTCTGAGCACCAGTAAGGGCTGAGTGCCGTAAGTAGTGCTTGGTACACACACAAGCCATGCAAGATTTCTGCCCAGGATTCTGTTCTAATGAAGGAGACACATACTAACTAAAAAAATAAATAACTATATATATCAGTAGAGATGACAGGAGAGAAATAGAGTGATGAGTGAGAGGCTTGTCAGCGAGCCACATTGGAGAGGGTGGTAAGCAGGGTCTTTTTTGAAGACATGCATTTGAACTGAAAGTTGAGAATGAGAATGAGTCACCCACATAAGGTGCTATGGGGAGAGATTTCCCAACAGGGGAATGACCAATGAAAGGGCCTGGAGGTGGAGAGAGCTTGGCAGTTGCCAGCAGTGGAAAGAAGGCTAGGATGTTTGAAGTATGGTGAGCAAAGGCAAGGTAGAGAGAAAGATATGAAATGGGGTGGGGAGTTGGAGAGGGCCCAGATCGTGAGGACTTCATAGGCTATTATAAGGAGTTAGGAGCTTATTC
Source organism: Plecturocebus donacophilus (assembly GCA_004027715.1). Lineage (NCBI taxonomy): Eukaryota > Metazoa > Chordata > Mammalia > Primates > Pitheciidae > Plecturocebus > Plecturocebus donacophilus. Next base: position 848 of record PVKP010041443.1, on the reverse strand, counting down.
TATGACCAATGGGAAATCATTAAAGGATTTTAAGCAGTGCATTGATGAGGACTATTGATAACGATCATTCCAGTGCTAACTGAAGATTGGATTGAAAGAGTCTAAAAGAAATAGGGAGATAAATCAAGAGGCGGTCATAATAGTGCTGAGGCAGAGTATGGGGATGTGGAATGGATGCGACAGTGAAGATGGAGAGATGTGGTTGGATATAAGACAGATGGCAAGTAGGATGGCATGTGCACTGTAAGGATTTAAGCAGATGGTGAGAGCTACCAATAGCAACTCATCGAGAGGGGGCTATCTGTAAGGAACTGAAAGAGGATACAGGCATACCTTCAAGAAGTTGTAGGTTCGGTTCTACACCACCAACATAAAGTGAATATTGCAATAAACCAAGTCACACTAGGTTTTTGATTTTGCAGTTATGGGAAAAGTTATGTTTAAACCATACTGTAGTCTATTAAGTGTGTAATAGCATTGTCTAAAAAATTGTACATACCTTAATTAAAAATACTTTATTGGTAAAAATGCTAATGATCATCGGAGCCTTCGACAAGTTGTAAGCTTTTTACTAAAGGATGATCTTGCCTCCATGTTGATGACACTGTTAACTGATCAGGGTGGTGGTTGCTGAAGGTTGGTGTAACTGTGGCAATTTCTTTTTTTTTTATTTTTTTATTTTTATTTATTTATTTATTTTTTATTTATTTTTTTTTATTGCATTTTAGGTTTTGGGGTACATGTGAAGAACATACAATATTGTTGCATAGGTACACACGTTGCAGTGTAATTTGTTGCCTTCCTCCCCTTCACCTATATCTGGTATTTCTCCCCATGCTATCTCCCCG
>PVKP010041442.1:0-18765 GCA_004027715.1 Plecturocebus donacophilus | reverse complement strand
TCCAAACAATCAAAAAAGAGGGAATCCTCCCCAACTCATTTTATGAGACCAACATCATCCTGATACCAAAACCCCACAGAGACTCAACAAGAAAAGAAAACTTCAGGCCAATATCCATGATGCAAAAATTTTCAGTAAAATACTGGCAAACTGAATGCAATAGCACATTAAAAAGCTTATCCACCACGATCAAGTAGGATTCATCCTGGGTATTCAAGGCTGGTTCAACATACGCAAGTCTATAAACATAATTCACCACATAAACAGAACCGAAGACAAAAACCACGATTATCTCAATGGATGCAGAGAAGGCCTTTGACAAAATTCAACAGCGCTTTATGCTAAAAACTCTCAATAAACTAGGTACTGATGGAACATATCTCCAAATATTAAAAGCTATTTATAACAAACCCACAGCCAATATCACACTGAATGAGCAAAAACTGGAAGCATTCCCTTTGAAATCTGGCACTAGAAAAGGATGCCCTCTCTCACCACTCCTATTTAGTATAGTATTGGAAGTTCTAGACAGAGCAATCAGGCAAGAAAAAGAAATAAAGCATATCCCATTAGGAAAAGAGGAAGTCAAATTGTCTCTATTTGCAGACATGATTGTATATTTAGGAGAGCCCATCATCTCAGCCCAAAATCTCCTGAAACTGGTAAGCAACTCAAGCAAAGTCTCAGGATACAAAATCAATGTGCAAAAATCACAAGCATTCCTATACACCAATAACAGACTTAAAAGAGAGCCAAACAAGAATGAACCGCCATTCACAATTGCTACAAAGAGAATAAAATGCCTAGGAATACAACTAACAAATGATGTAAAGGACCTCTTCAAGGAGAACTACAAACCACTGCTCAAGGAAATAAGAGTAGACACATACAGATGGAAAAACATTCTATGCTCATGGTTAGGAAGAATCAATAACGTGAAAATGGCCATACTGCCCAAAGTAATTTACAGATTCAACACTATCCCCATCAAGCTACCTATGACCCTCTTCACGGAACTGGAAAAAATCGCCTTAAACTTCATATGGAACCAAAAGAGAGCCCGCATAGACAAGACAATTCTAAGGAAAAAGAACAAAGCTGGAGGCATCAGGCTACCTGACTTTAAACTATACTACAAGGCTACAGTAATCAAAACAGCGTGGTACTGGTACCAAAACAGAGATATAGACAGATGGAACCGAACAGAGGCCTTGGAGGCAATGCCACTCATCTACAAGCACCTGATCTTTGACAAACCTCACAAAAACAAACAATGGGGAAAGGATTCCCTGTTTAATGGTGTTGGGAAAACTGGCTAGCCATATGCAGAAAGTAGAAACTGGATCTCTTCCTCACACCTTACATTAAAATTAACTCCAGATGGATTAAAGACTTAAACATAAGACTTAACACCATAAAAACCCTAGAAGAAAACCTAGGCAAAACCATTCAGGACATAGGCTTGGGCAAGGACCCATGACTAAAACACCAAAAGCATTAGCAACAAAAGCCAAAATAAACAAATGAGATCTAATTAAACTCCAGAGCTTCTGCACAGCAAAAGAAACAATCATTAGCATGAACCAGCAACCAACTGAATGGTAAAAAATTTTTGCAATCTACCCATCTGACAAAGGGCTAAAATCTAAAATCTACAAAGAACTAAAACAGATTTACAAGAAATAAGCAAACAAACCCATTGAAAAGTGGGTGAAGGATATGAACAGACACTTTTCAAAAGAAGACATATATGAGGCCAACAAACATGAAAAAATGCTCATCACTGGTTATTAGAGAAATGCAAATCAAAACTACATTGAGATAGCATCTCATGCCAGTTAGAATGGTGATCATTAAAAAATCTGGAGATAATGCTGGAGAGGATGTGGAGAAATAGGAACACTTTTATGCTGTTCATGGGAGTGTAAATTAGTTCAACCATTGTGGAAGACAGTGTGGCGATTCCTCAAGGACCTGGAAATAGACATTCCATTCGACCCAGCAATCCCATTATTGGGTATATATCCAAAGGATTATAAATCATTCTATTATAAAGACACATGCACACGTATGTTCACTGTGGCACTGTTTACAATAGCAAAGACCTAGAACCAACCCAAATGCCCATCAATGATAGACTGAACAAGGAAAATGTGGCACACATACACCATGGAATACTATGCAGCCATAAAAAAACGATGAGTTCGTGTCTTTTGTAGGGACGTAGATGAATCTGGAAACCATCATTCTCAGCAAAGTGACACAAGAACAGAAAATCAAACACTGCATGTTCTCATAGGCAGGTGCTGAACAGTGAGAACACATGGACACAGGGAGGGGAGCATCACACAATGGGGTCTGTTGGGGGGGACTAGAGGAGGGACAGTCGGGGGTAGGGATAATATGGGGAGAAATGCCACATATAGTTGATGGGGGAGGGAGGCAGCAAACCACATTGCCATGTATGTACCTATGCAACAATCCTGCATATTCTGTACATGTACACCAGAACCTAAAGTATGATAAAATAAATATGTAGTATATAGTATATATATAATACATATATTATATATTATACATATATATAATACATATATTATATATATGTAAAGAAGGATACAATGTACTTTGGGGACTTGAGGGAAAGAATGGGAGGGGGAATGAAGGATAAAAGACTACAAATATGGTAAAGTATATACTGCTTGGGTGATGGGTGCACCATAATATCACAAATCATCACTAAAGAACTTATGTAATCAATACCACCTGTATCCCAATAACTTATGGAAAAATAAAATTAAAAAGAGAAAATGTGGTACATATACACCATTGGATACTATGCAGCCATAAAAAAGAATGAAGTCATGTCTGTTGCAGCAACATGGAGCTAGAGGCCATTATCCTAAGCAAACTAATGCAGAACATAAAACCAAATACATCTTGTCTCTTACAAGTGAGAGCTAAACCATGAGAACACTTGGACACTAAGAGAAGAACAACTAATACTGGGCCTACTTGAAGGTGGTGGGTGGGAGAAGGGAGAGGATCAGAAAACATACCTGTTGGATATTATACTTATTACCTGAGTGACAAAACAATCTGTACTCCAAACCCCCATGACACAGTTTACCTATATAACAAACTTGGCTCTTATACCCCTGAACCTAAAATAAAAGTTAAAAACAAAGAAAATATATATGACTTAGAAAATCTGAACACTGGCTAGTTTTTAAAATTATTAATTTAAAATATATTTAATTATATAACAAAAATGGCTTAAGAAAAAAGAGACAATGAAATTGTATATACACCCTGAGCCCAGCTGTACCAAAGAAAGAATTAACAAAAAGGTTCATAATTATTGCCTAGCATGACCAAGTTAAAATTTTTCTAACCTCTAATTTTTTCAATTATCTATAGGGGATTTTTATTATGTTTACAATGAGGAAATTTGGAAATCATATTTTAGAAAAAATACTTTTGGGATACATTTCCATTTCAATGGATTAAATTTACCAAGAAACTGAAGCAAGGTAATGCATATATCTCTGTTTACAACACATGGAAACTACTATTAGACTAATCTACAGTTTTATTTTATCAACAAGGAGTAGAATCAGTCAACTCATGAGCTCAGTACTGTGAGGTCCCATAGTGTTCTATCACCAAAAAAATCTCCGCAAAATAATGCTTAAACTTCACTTAATTGCTGTAGATATATTCATCCAATACCTGCTGAATAAACATTTTCTCTGCAGTTTGAGCTACACAGGTAAAGACCACATATCTGGTTCATCTGGTACACAAGTTTTTTTCCCCAAAATTAGTCTAATGGACAATTGCTTCCCAATTCCATGACAGTTTAATTATTTACTCGTGAAGTTTGTAATTAAATTGTCTTAGTCCTTAGGCCACTAATAATTTGTTTTATAGAATGAAATTATCATGCAACCTTGGTGGCTGAGTAAATTTCTAAGAACAATCTCTTCTCCTTTTACCTTCTCTTATTCTGTGTTTAGTTTAGGAAAGGAATAGTTTTGCCCATCACAAGAGCTGTAAGTTTACAATAGAATTCCCTTAGTCTTCAAACATGCTTGTTCACCAGACTTGAGATCTTCATACAAGTACCTTCACGCCGATTTCAGCAAATAGGAGAGACTTGGAAATCTGACATGGTCAGCAATTGCAATGTTACATATTTTGTGGTGGCCCCCAAGTCGCATTCATGATAATCCCTGTTCTGAGACTGATAACTGTCTATATGAAAAAAGTGTGGGCTACAGAGTCAAAGAATTTGGGGTCTAAATTTTGGCATAGCCGGGTTATTTGCCCTGCAGCCTTAGGCAAGTTACTGCATCCCTAGAGACATGGTTTCCTCATTTGCAAAACCTTTTTGAGTTTGTAGGAAGATTTCTTGAGATAATGTAGGTAAAAGACTTATTATGGTATTGAATATTAGTATTCACTAGATTGTAGTTAAAATGAATGTACAGGTGATAAAACAAAAGTTTCAACTGAGGCACTTTCTAAAGTGAAAGGCTAAAACAAGATGTAAAATTATTCAAAAAAAGAAGAACCAGAGAGAAGACACTTCATAAAAAGTATATGAAGGTTGTGAATTGGAGATTAGGAAGGAGGTACTTTCTTGCATTGCTTTTAGCACCAGATGATATTATTTTGACTGATTTGTTTCTTAATGAGTATTATTGGGGTTTAACACAGTTAAAAGTTGTAAAATATAAATGTAAAGCATAATAAATTATCACTAAATACCACCCACATAGCTGGCACTTAGGTCAAGAAACAGAACATTACCAGCACGACGGAAACCCAGAAAGGGATTTTTTAAAAGGCTTTTCAGAGAATTGCCCTATCCTTCACCTAAAGCCAGGAAAAGGTAACTGTAAAAGGAGGCAATGTCCTCTGCTGCTGGAAACATAATGGCAAGAAACTGACTGAAGTAGCCAAAGCAGGAAAGGAGCTATTTCTTGGGAATTATCACTGCCAATGTATTAGTGCTGTGCATGAGTGTTTCTCTTGGACCAAATGTGGTCTCATGTGGGAGTGATAACTCTATGTAGAATTTTAGATGCTAAAAGAGCCTGCAAGAAAAATGAACAAGCATCAACAGAAAGAAACAAAGGTTTTTATTCCTTGGGGCAATGTAAGAAGTGAGCAACTAGAACAAACACAAATTGCACTTGCCCATGTCAGAGGAATTGCAACGGAGGACTCATCTCTAAAGAACAACATGTGCCCAGCAGGAAAGAATCCAGTTTAATGTGTGCAATGTCCAGAATATGACCCCATCATCTTCACAGTACCAGACAAGTAAAATTTCCTGCCTCTGTCCTCTCCTTCCTCCCCAGCCACCAACATGGGAGAGTTTAGAAATAAGTTAGCAAGTGAAGAGAAAAGGAATTGAGGGGTAGGTGGGCATGAGAGTGAAAGTCCATCCCATAGCCAATGAATGTCTCTCACTCTGGGGACACAGGGTTCTCAGAATTTAGCAAGTTTGGATAGCAGGAGGAAGAGGATATTCCATTTTAAATCAGTTTTCTTTCAACTCTTAATGAAGATTAATGGCTCTTATGCGGGACTGTTTTTATTTTTGGATATCGACTCTGAATTACTTAAGATTGCCTAGAAAATTCATTTGACTGCACACATTTTCAGGGCAAGACAAGAACCAGCTTTACTGAGTAAGTGTAAAACAACAATGAATTTCAAAGAAGTTACTTTCTGATTACATTGTTCAATTTATATGTGTTCAATATACTGGGAATATCACTAACCTTATTATCACAAGATTTAAGAGAGGTGAACAAAAGAGCCACATCATATTCAATTCTGGTAGCCTTTTGTGGGATCAGGACCTCCAGACCCACCAGCAGGATATACAGTTACACAAGAATATCTGCCCTGGTGAAGTAACTATCCCTGGAATATAATTTTTAATGATTTTTTAAAGTATCATTACCTATTTCAATGTATTCAATGGGGAAAACATCCTCATGCCTCCAAGCCATTTCCCTGAATACTAGGACACTATGCATGTACATAGCAATGATGAGGAAAAACACCTGTAGACCAGGTATCCAGGTTACTGCTCAGACCCAGAGCACATCCATCTGTCCTTTACCTCAGTGCATTGCTGTAATTTAAATATGCAACTTCAATAAGCATAATGAAAAACTTCGTCCAAGAAAGTGTCTTTCCTGGGCTCTGATATTGCTTGCATTTATCACAGTGATTCTTGGAGCACGGCATCATTAAAAAAAAAGCAGGATCCTTAGCATAAATGAAGTCATTTAAAAATAATCAAAAATGTAACTTTCTTCCTTTGTTTAAAAGCCTACAATATAAAATTTGTATCTCAGTGATTATAAAAGAAGGAAAAAAAATCAAACACCAGAGATACTGTCAATTAATTCCCACAAGCAGGCGTACATTAAAACAGGGTTCCTAAATAGAAAAGCTGGTACCTGGCTTATATTTAATAGATCTTTATAGTTATAGAACTTAAAAACTGAATAGAACAAAATTATCCTCCAGATTTTTGAATAGTGACCAGTTAAAATTTAATTTTACCATAACTATAATCCTTTGGCTAAATTTTATTCTCAATCTAATATTTTGTGTGTCTGTCCTCATTGAGAGGCCTCAGTTCAAAACCTGAAGATATCAGAGTCAAGAATTCTCTTTAAAATCATTTGATTTTGCCTCCCCATTTTCTACACATGGAAAACAAAGACCTGGAGAGAGAAAATTTCTTTAAAGTTGCCTAACTAACTAGCTGTAAAGATGAATGCATAACTTCGACTAATGCTATGTCTATGCAATTGTCGCAGAGGACTTTAACTCCTGTGGAATCTAAGGTTCTTAAATTAAATTCCACACCTACCCCCACGTAGATTTCATCTTCTTTCATCTGAGCTGTAATTTGGACAGAAAGTAACTCCAGAGGCTAAATTAGCTGTGTTAACTGTTAAAAGGAGTCTTAACGACAGGGAGCACCTAATACTACCCTGCCAACAAGTTAAGGCTCCCTCCAGGCGGACTGGTATCAAGTGTGGCTATGGTAGTTTTGTGAGCCTGAATGTTTAGTTTAATGTAGAGAACCATTGGTGAACAATGCAGTTCCAGAGAAAAGAACCCAAAGAAATTATGAATGGTTCTCATGGATGCTTACAGTTTGAAGAGACCTAATCAAAACTACTACCCTAAATATGAATTTTCTCTGCAGGAACACTAGTTATAATTTCCCCCTTTGTCTTCAGAGGAACAATATCAGTTAGTATAGACTGGGTGAAGCTATGATAAGAAAACAAGCAAAAATTTAGTAGCTTACAATAACATTTAGTTTAGTTTTTTTTTTCTTTTTCAACTTTTATTTTAGGTTGAGGGGGTACATGTGCTGCTTTGTTACATGGAGGGGTATACTGCATGTTGCTGGGGTTTGGTATACAAATTATTTTATTATCCAGATGGTAGCATAATACCTTATAGGTAGTTTTTCAATCCTCACTCTCCTTTCACCTTCCACCCTCAAGTAGGCCCTGGTGTTAAGACCTAAACTCAACACTTGACCAAATGGATAAAACAGCTATCTACACAATTCTTCACCGAATATTAGTTCTTTCTCGTGCCACTATGAAGAAATGGCTGAGACTGGGTAATTTATAAAGAAAAGAGGCTTAATTTACTTATAGTTCCACATGGCGGGGAGGCCTCAGGAAACTTACCATCATGTTGGAAGGCACCTCTTTACATGGTAGCAGGTGAGAAAATGAGTGCTGAGTTAAGGGGGAAGCCCCTTATAAAACCACCAGATCTCATGAGAACTCACTCACTAGCATGAGAACAGCACTGAGAAAACTGACCCCTTGATTCAGTCATCTCCACTTGGTCCCACCCTTGACACATGGGAATTAGTACAATTCAAGGTGAGATTTCACTGGGGACACAGAGGTAAACCATACCACCTAACAATAGAACATACATTCTTTTAATCTGCACATGACACATACTCTAAGATTGACCACACACTTCGCCATAAAACGACCCTCAGCAACTTCCAAAAACTCGAAACCTCATACCAATGACACTGTCAGATCACAGTACAATAAAAATAGAAACTGATACCAAGAAGATCTCTCAAAACCATACAATTACATGAAAATTAACCTGCTTCTGAATGAATTTTAGGTAAAGTATGAAAGTAAGACAGACATTAAGAAATTCTTTGAAACTAATGAAAACAAAGATACAACATACCAGAATCTCTGGACACAGATAAAACAGCATTAAGAGGAAAGTTTATAGCACTAAATGCTCACATCAGGAAGTTTCAGAGATCTCAATCTAATAATCTAATATCACACTTAGAGGAGACAGAAAAGCAAGAACAAACCAACACCAAAGCTAGCAGAAGAGAATCACTAAAATCAGAGCTGAAGCAAATAAAGTTGAGATGTAAAAAACTATATAAAATATCGATAAAACCAAAAGTTGGTGTTTCAAAGAATAAATAAGATTGACTGACTGCCGGCTAGACTGATAAATAAAAGGAGAGAATATCCAAATAACACAAATCAGGAATGACAAAGGTGGTATTACCAAGACCCCTCAGAAATACACAAAATCCCCAAAGATAATAATGAATACTTCTATCCACACAAACTACAAAACCTAGAAAAAAAAATGAACAAATTCTTGGAAACACACAACCTTGAAAGATTGAACCAGGCAGAAAATGACTCCCTGAATAGACTAATAAGAATCGTAAAATTGAATCAGTGATTTAAAAAAAAACACTACCAACCAGAAAAAGTCCTTGAAGAGATGCATTCACAGCTGAATTCTACCAGTTGTATGAAGAAGAACTCATATCAATCCTACTGAAATCATCCCAAAAGACTGAGGAAGAGGAACTCTTCCCTAACTGATATTATAAGGCCAGCATCATCCTGATACCAAAACCAGCAGAGACACAACAAACAAAGAAACCTTCAAGCCCATATCCTTCATGAACATAAATAAAAAATATCCTCAGTAAAAATACTAGCAAATCCAATCCACCAGAACATCAAAAAGCTAACCCACCACAATAAAGTTCGATTTGTCCCTGGGACTCCAGGTTGGTTTGACCCATAGAAATTAATAAATGTGATACACCACATAAAAGAACTAAAAGGAAAAACCATGATTATCTCAATAAATGCAGAAAAGACTTTCTATAAAATTCACCATTCTTTCATGTTGAAAACTCTCAAGGAAGTAGGCATCAGAGGAACGTACCTCAAAATATTAAGAACCATCTATCACAAACCCACAGCCAACATCATACTGAACAAGCAACAGCTGGAAGCATGCCCCCTGAGAACTGGAACAAGACAAGATGCTCACTCTCAGCACTTCTATTAAATATAGTACTAGAAGTCCTAGCCAGAGCAGTCAGGCAGGAGAAAGAAATAAAAGCCATCCAAATAGGAAGAGATGAAGTCAAATGATCTCTCTTTGCAGACAGTATATTTTCTATCTAGAAAACTACATAGTTTCTATCCAAAGACTTCTAGAACTGATAAACAACTTTAATAAATTTTTCATTTCTAGAAGTTCTGTTTGGTTATTAAAATGGTTATGCTGTCTTTCAACTCTTGGACTGTTTTACTGTTTTCCTTGGATTGGGTTTCAACCTTCTGTATCTCAATGAGCTTCTTGCCATCCAGATTCTGAACTCTATGTCATTTTAGTCATTTTATTATGGATAAGCAACATTGCTGTGGAGCTAGTGCAATCAGTTAGAAATAAGTAGACACTCTGGCTTTTAGAGTTCCCAGAATTTTTGTGCTGGTTCTTTCTTATCTGTGTGGTCAAAAAGTGGAGCTTTTTGCTTTTATATTATTTGATGCCCATAAGGGTTTGACTGTGGTATAAGTTGAGTTTAGTCAATAGCTTCCTTTCTGGCTGCTTTCAAGTATCCAAGGCTCAGCTCAGCATTCCTAGGCTGCATGCTGTAACCCTAAGAAGCTAGGAGAAGGCCTAGGGCTTTGTTCTCTGGCCTTTCCAGATTAAGCACCTGCTGCAATGGAGGGGGTGAGATATTTCTAGTCCACTGGCAAGAACACTCCAACAGGGGCTGCTGGCAAAAGCATCCTGACAGGGCAGCAAAAGTCCCAGCATATGTGTGCACCAGTAAGCTGGTGGGGATTCCATGTATGCATGCATACCCACAAGGTAGCCCAAGGAGGCTGCAGGCAAGAACTTACAACCTTATGAGGTCTTGCATAATGTCTTGTGTGGGGAGAGGCTGCGAGTAGGTGTGTTCCAGTGGGGAGGAGGCTGTAAAGGAGTGTGCACTGGCAGGGATTCATGTGCAAAGTACTCTGATGAGTATGAGGAGTCTGTCAGTGATAGAGCTATGGTGCTCTCACTGGCAAGTTGATGCTACACTGTAAGCAGATGTGCCCATGGCAGGGATCCTGGAAGAGACCAGCAGGCAGAGGCACACTCAGATCAGACTAGCTCTATCCTATAGGCAAGACTTACCCTGTTCTGTCCAAGTCTATTAACTAACAAAGGATTAAGCCACCTAGGGGAGTTTGGTGAGCCTTGGGGGATGGACACCCATGGCTTTTCTCCACTGCAGCCATTCCTGCACCAAACCTGAGCTCCACAAAGGCTGGAGACCAGTTCCTATCAACTCTCCAGGCAGTTCTCCCTGCCAGCTCAGATGTCCATGGGTGTCATGGAGTCTCCTACATCTAGGACCCTAGAGGTCTGTGGCAAGGGTGGGCCACTGCACAACTATGTCACTCACCTCTTCCCTAGGAGCCACTCAGGGCCAAGAATGAGTCTTGGTGCTTGGCAACTACATGCGAGTTTCCCAGTTTCCTCCTCTTTCAACCTGGGGTCCATGTCCTTAGTCCACTCTCAATGCCTTCCTTCCAAAGACCCAGTCTACTTGATGGTCTGATCTCTTTATCTTTTATTTTTACAGCAACACAAATTTATTATTTTACAGTTTTGGAGAGTGGAAATACAAAATAGGTTTCAGCGGATTAAGATCAAGGTGTCAGCAGGGCTGGGTTTCTTTCTGGGGCAAGGATCCCTTTCCTTGCCTTTTCCAGCTTTGAGAGGCTCATGGTCCCCTTCCTCTTTCTCCAAAGCCAGAATCAGCAGGTTCTTCTTACACCATATTACTCAAACTTTGATGATCTGGTGACTTTCAATGGAAGAACCTCTTCACATCTACTCGGCCACCTTGGGCTCTCTCCTGTGTGTCAACATTTATTTCTTGATCACAGTAAAAGTTTGTCATGGATAGGCCTGTATGTACAAATCATCTTTACTCTGGGACCTAGACTGAAGGAGCAGTGGCAATTGGTAACAAAGCTAATCGTCTTGACAGAGGAGAAAGAGGACAAAGAATACCATGGGGCTGGATCTTCCACTCACATTTCATTGGCCAGAACAATTCAAGTGGCCAAGCCTAATGCCAATGAGAATGGAAAAATATAATCCACACTCAAGGTGGGATGCGGAATATTTTTTAACAATAATCAACTTACCTTAAGAACTTACAATCTTACAAGGTCTTGTGCAATGACTTTTGTCCTCATATTCAAACAAAATCTTCTACCTTGTAACTTTCACTAGTTGCCCCTCAATCTGTCTTCCAATTTGACACTTAAAGTCTAAGTCTTCTTCCCTTCAATAAACCTGTATGACATTGAGATTTATATGAGCACCTCATACCATCCTAGAGAGCATAAAAAGGTAACTATAGAAAATCGTCCTACCTTCAGGAATCTAAGGCTTAAGTGCACCTAATTTTTCTCTGAACAAAATTATAACAGTCTCAAAGTACTATGAAAACAGAGAAGAGGAAGTTGACCACATCAGACTGGACATCAAGGGAAAGTGTCGCATTTCCAACCCAAACTTCCCCACTTATTTCAACTTTACTCCTATGCTATGATTTCCAGACCTTTTTCTTTCTAAGTCAATATCCTTCTTATAGTATGTTTTCCAGAAATAAAGATAATACTGCAGGATTTTCTGACCGAATATGTGTAGAACAGAGTTACAAAGGCAGGTTAAGACTCTGTTAGGGGATTTCCGTCAAGATAGCTGAAAAGAAACAGCTCCGGTGCACAGTTCCCAGTTAGAATAACACAGAAGGGGAGAGATCTCTGCATTTCCAACTGAGGTACTGGGTTCATCTCATTGGGACTGATTAGACGGTGGGTGCAGCCCAAGGAGGGCAAACTGAAGCAGTGTGGAGCATCACCTCACCCTGGCAGTGCAAGAGACCAGAGAACTCCCTCTCCTGGCCAAGGGAAGCCATCAGGGACTTTTCCTGACACTCTGGCACTCTGGTTGAGATAATATGCTTTTCCCATGGTTTTCACAACCCACAGAACAGGAGATTCCCTCCAGTGCCTACAACAACAGTGCCCCAGGTTTCCAGCACAAAACTGGGCAGCAGGTTTTTGTTTGTTTGCTTCCTTCTCATGCCCTAGTGACACCTGGAACACCAGCAAGACAGAACTGCTCACTTCCCTGAAAAAGGGTGCTGAAGTCAGGGCGCCAAGTGTTCTAGCTCAGTGGGTCCCACTTCCATGAAGAACAGCAAGCTAAGATCCACTGGCTTGAAATTCTCACAGGCAGCACAGCAGTCTAAGCTTGACCTGGGACGTTACAGCTCAGTGCGGGGAGGGGTGTCCCCATTGCTGAGGCTTAGGTAGTCTGTTTTAACCTCACCTGTGTAAACAAAGTCACCAGGAAGTTTACACAGCAACTGGACAGAGCACATGGCAGGTCAGCAAGGCCTCTGCAAGCAGACTGTCACTAGACTCCCTTCTTGCTGGGCAGAGCATCTCTGAAAAAAGGCAGCAGCCCATTCGAAACTTATAAATAAGGCCCCCACCTTCTTGGGACAGAGCACCCAGGAAAAGGGATGCTGTGGGTTCAGCTTCAGCAGACTTAAACATCCCTACCCAGCAGCTCTTAAGGAGCAATAGATTCCCCAGCACAGTGCCTGGTCTCTGATAAGGGACAGACTGCCTCCTCAAGCGGCTCCCTGACCTCCGTGTATCCTGACAGGGAGACACCTCCCAGCAGGGACTGACAGACACCTCATACAGGAGAGCTCTGGCCAGCATCTGGCAGGTACCCAACTGGGACAAAGCTACCAGAGGAAGGAAAAGGCAGCAATATTTGCTGTTCTGAAGCCCCCACTGGTGATTCCCAGGCAAGCAGGGTCTGGAGTGAACCTCTAGCAAAACTCCAGCAGACCTGCAGCAGAGGGGCCTGTTAGAAGCAAAGCTAACAAACAGAAATAGTTTCAACACCCACAGAAAGGACGTTCACTCAGAGACTCCATTCAAAGGTCACCAACTTCAAAGACCAAAGGTAGATAAATAAATGAAGATGGGAAGAAACAAGCACAAAAAGGTTGAATTCAACAACCAGAATGCCTCTTCTCCTCCAAGGAATCACAACTCCTCACCAGCAAGGGGACAAAACTGGATGGAGAATGAGTTTGATGTATTGACAGAAGCAGGCTTCAGAAGGTGGGTAATAACAAACTACCCCGAGTTAAAGGAGCATGTTCTAACCTGATGCAAGGCAGCTAAGAACCTTGAAAAAAGGTTAGACAAAATGTTAACTAGAATAACCAGCACAGAAAAGAACATAAATGACTTGATGTAGCTGAAAAACACAGCATGAGAACTTTATGAATCATACTCAAGTTTCAATAGCCGAATTGATCAAGCGGAAGAAAAGATACCAGATGTTGAAGATCAACTCAATGAAATAAAACGAGAAGGCAAGATTAAAGGTGAAAAGAAAGACAAAGCTTCCAAGAAATATAGGATCATGTGAAAAGACAAAATCTATATTTGATCAGTGTACCTGAAAGTGACAGGGAAAATGAAACCAAGTTGGAAAACACTCTTCAGCATATTATCCAGGAGAACTTCACCAACCTAGCAAGGCAGGCCAACATTCAAATTCAGGAAATAGAGAGAAAATCACAAAGTTATTCCTCGACAAGAGCAACCCCAAGGCACATAATTGTCAGCATCACCAGGGTTGAAATGAAGGAAAAAATGCTAAGGGCAACCAGAAAAGAAGATTGGGTCACCTACAAACGGAAGCCCATCAGACTCACAGCAGATCTCTCAGCAGAAACCCTACAAGCCAGAAGAGAGTGGGAGCCAATATTCAACATCCTTCAAGAAAACAATTTTCAATCCAGAATTTCAGATCTAGCCAAATCAAGCTTCATAAGCAAAGGAGAAATAAAATCCTTTATGGACAAGCAACTGCTGAGAGATTTTATGACACCAGGCCTGCCTTACAAGAGCTCCTAAAGGAAACACTAAACATGGAAAGGAACAACCAGTACCAGCCACTGCAAAAACATACCAAATTGTAAAGACCGTCAACTCTGTGAAGAAACTGCATCAACTAACAGGAAAAACAACCAGCTAGCATCCAAAGAGCAGGATCAAATTCACACACAATATTAACCTTAAATGTAAATTGGCTACATGCACCAATCAAAAGACACAGACTGGCAATTGGATAAAGAGTCAAGACCCATCAGTGTACTGTATTCAGGATACCCATCTCATGTGCAAAGACACACATACACTCAAAATAAAGGAATAGAGGAAGATTTACCAAGGAAATGAAGAGCAAAAAAAGAGCAGAGATTGCAATCCTAGTCTCTGATAAAACAGACTTTAAACTAACAAAGATCAGAAGTGACAAAGAAGGGCACTTCATAATGGTAAAGGGATCAGTGCAACAAGAAGAGCTAACAATCATAAATATATATGCACCCAATACAGGAGCACCCAGATACATAAAGCAAGTTCTTAATGACCACAAAGAGACTTAGACTCCCACACAATAATAGTGGGAAACTTTAACACTTTACTGTCAATATTAGAAAGATGAACAAAACAGAAAATTAACAAGGATATCCAGGACTTGAACTCAGATCTGGACCAAGTGGACCTGATAGACATCTACAGAACTCTCCACCACAAATCTACAGAATATACATTATTCTCAGCCCCACATCACACTCATTCTAAAATTGACCACAAAATTGCAAGTAAATCACTCCTCAGCAAATGTAAAAAAACAGAAATCATAACAGTCTCTCAAACCACAGTACAATAAAATTAGAACTCAGGATTAAGAAACTCACTCAAAACCGCACAAATACATGGAACAACCTGCTCCTGAATGACTACTGGGTAAATAATGAAATGAAGGCAGAAATAAAGATGTTCTTTAAGAAAACCTAGGCAATACCTTTAAGGACACAGGAATGGAAAAAAATTTCACGACTAAAACACCAAAAGCAATGGCAACAAAAGCCAAAACATGCAAATGGGATCTAATTAAACTAAAGAGCTTCTGTAAAGAAAAAAAAAAAAACCATCATTAGAGTGAACCAGCAACCAATATAATGGGGAAAAAATTTGCAATCTACCCATCTGACAAAAGGCTAATACCCAGAATCTACAAAGAACTTAAACAAATTTATAAGAAAAAAACCAACCCCATCAAAAGTAGGCAAAGGATAGAAACAGACACTTCTCAAAAGAAGACATTAATGTAGCCAACAAACATATGAAAAAAAGCTCAACATCACTGGTCATTAGAGAAATGAAAATCAAAACCACACTGAGATACCATCTCATGCCAGTTAGACTGGCAATCGTTAAAAAGCCAAGAGACAACAGATGCTGGAAAAGATGTGGAGAAATGGGAACGTTTTTACACTGTTGGTGGGAGTGTAAATTAGTTCAACCATTGTGGAAGACAGTGTGGTGATTCCTCAAGGATCTAGAAACAGAAATGCCATTTGACCCAGGAATCCCATTACTGGGTATATGCCCAGTTATACCCAGTGTCTTTCTGTTATAAAGACACATGCACATATATGTTTATTGTGGCACCGTTTACAATAGCAAAGACTTGGAACCAACCCAAATGCCCAACAATAACAGACCAGATAAAGAAAATGTGACATATACACATCATGGAATACTATGCAGCCACTAAAAAGGATGGATTCAGGTTTTTTGCAGGGACATGGATGAAGCTGGAAACCATCATCCTCAGCAAACTGACACAAGAACAGAAAACCAAACACTGCATGTTCTCACTCATAAGTGGGTGCTGAACAATGAGAACACGTGGACACAGGGAGGGGAACATCACACACTGGGGCCTGTCAGGGGGTGGGGGATAGGAGAGGGATAGTAGACAGTTGGGGGGCTAGGGGAGGGATAGCATTAGGAGAAATACCTAATGTAGACGATGGGATGATGGATGCAGCAAACCACCATGGCACATGTGTACCTATGTAACAAACCTGCACGTTCTGCACATGTACCCCAGAACTGAAGTATTAAAAAAAAAAGTAAAGAAAGACTTCATTGATCTTTTTTCTTCTCTCATAAGGTGTTCATTTATATTAATATTATAATAAACCAAAGCTATGAGATTTTACACATGTATAAGTATTAGCCATATAATCCTTTTTCCTGTGCTATTGGTTTCCTATTAGATCCAACGTTTCAACCTAGCAAAATTAGCTTAGATTCTGGTTCTGGTGTCAATGTATTTATAATGCATTCTTACTTCATGAAATATGGTCAACATGCCATTCATAGCCTTCTTATTAACATCACTAATTTAAAAAAAAAAAGTAGTCCCAGATAACAGGAACATCAGAAGACTTTCAATAACCAGCTAACTTTCTAGATCATTCAGTCCATTGTTACTATAGAATCCAAATTATTTCCCAACCTACAGCACCCTAAATTCTTTTCAAAATATAAAAGAAATTTTATCAAATAATCATGTTCAAAATTACACCTATAAATTGTGAGAGACAGGCATTTTCTTCATTGCAATCATGGAGAAAAGGGAACAAAGGCCAAAGGAGAAGACGTGATTTGCTCCCTTTTCAGATTCCCAAAGAGGAAAGGCTCCAACTCAAGACAGAGGGTACATGGAGACCTGAAGGGAGTAAGAGCAGCCACCAACTGAGGCAGCATCAACATGTCAGGAGGATGAGGACCCACATTCTAGGAGAACATATGAGAATGACTCAGGACGGCACATCTGCTTTAAGGTCTGGAACAACTGAACCCTCTTCAGGCTCTACTGTATATGTGCTAAATAAATGCATGCTTATTCTTTTTTTTTTTTTAACAGTTTTGAGATACAATTCACATGCCATACAATTTATCTGTTTAAAGTATACAATTCATGGCTTTTAGTATATTCATAATTGTGCAACAATCACTGAAAGCAATTTTAGAACATTTTTATTACCTCCAAAACTAACCACATGCCCCTTACATGTCACTTGCCTAATCCTCCCCTTTTCATTAGCTTTAGGCAACCACTGATTAAGTTCTGTCTATGTAGATTTACCTATTCTGGACATTTTATATAAATGGAGTCATACAGTACATGATCCTTTATGATTGCCTTCTCCCAGTGAGCATCATGTTTTCAAGGTTCATCATGTTGTAGCAAATAACAGTATTTCTCTTTTCTTTTTGACATTGCTTTATTGACATGTAATTCACCTAATGTACAGTTCGCCCATTTAAAGTGTTCGATTCACTGGGCAGAGTGGTCCATGCCTTGTAATCCCAACACTTTGGGAAGCCAATACAGTGGTATAGCTTGAAGTCAAAAGTTTCAGACCAGCCTAGGCAGCAAAGCGAGACCCTGTTTCTACAAAAATACATAAATAAAATAAGACAGGCTCAGTGACATGCACGTGTAGTCTCAGCTACTCAGGAGGATCACATGAACCCAGGCGTCTGGAACCTGGAATGCACTGTGATCACACCACTGTACTCCAGCCTAGGCAACATGGTGAGGCCCCATTTCTAAAAAAATTTTTTTTTATTAATAAAGTGTTCAATTCAATGGCTTTTAGCATACTCACAGGTAGGTGCACCAATAACCATAGTCAATTAAGAACATTTCACCACCTCAAAAAGAAACCCCACACCCTTGAACTATCCCACCCCATTGGCTTATCTCCCCCAGCCCTAAGCAACCACTAATCCACTTTGTTTACATGGATTTGCCTCTTCTGAACCTTTCTGTGAGTGGAAAAACATAGTATGTGATCTTTTGTGACTGGCTTCTTTCACATAGCATGATGTTTTCAAAGTTCACTCATCTTGTAGCATGTATTAGCATTAGCACTTCATTTCTTTTTATGGTTAAACAATATCACACTGTGTAGATATACCACATTTTGTTTATCCATTTGTTCATTGATGAACATGTGTCTACCTTGAGACTATTATGAATAATGTTGCTATAAACATTGAAGTGAAAGTTTTTATGTTCACATATATTTTCACTTCTCTTGGGTATCTAATCGGCAGCAAAGTTACTGAGTCAGACGATAACTATGTTTAATCATCAGAGGAACTGCTAGACTTTTCCCAACTGGCTGCACCACCTCACATTCCTAACACCAGTATATCAGAATTCTCATTTCTCCACATCCTCTCCAACACTTGTAGTTGGACATTTTTATTCTACATGTTTATTTCCAATGATCACTTTCTCCTTCTTGAAAGGGCTTACAAACTTCATTCAGTAATATTTTCAAGAGTTTTGTCCAGGATATCAAATTCCTCAGCTTTTAGGTTGTAGAATTTTTCTTTTTTTTTTTTTTTTTTTTTTTTTTTT
>PVKP010041441.1:0-18765 GCA_004027715.1 Plecturocebus donacophilus | reverse complement strand
AGAGCAAGACTCCGTCTCAGAAAAAAAAAAAATCCAGGAGGCGGAGGTTGCAGTGAGCTGAGATGGCACTCCAGACTGGGTGACAAAGCAACCCTCTGTCTCAAAAAAAAAAAAAAAAAAAAAGCCGCCGTGGCGCTGCTACTCGGTGAGCGTGGGTCTTCTTAACTGTCTCCGCCTGGCGCCAGCCTCGAGCCGCCCTTCCCCTGGCGGCTGCGGCCTGGTGGGAGCGGAGGCGAGCGGGAGGCGAGCTCCATGGAGAGCGGCGGACGCCCCTGCAGAGGCGGCGCCTTCATCTGGCACCTGGGCTCCAGTGACCCGCGCTCGCGCCCTGTCCCGCCCGCATCAGAGCGGCCGCCCGCCCCGGGACTGACGGGCCTTGCCGCGCCTTCCGCACCGACCAGCGCGCCCGGCTCCCCTGCGCCAGACTCACCCTCGCCCCCACTTCCCCGGGGGGGGGGGTGGCGGCGCCCGGGTCCTCGCGGCGGCGGCTGGAGCAGCAGCGGCAGCAGGAGCCCGCCTCTATGATGAAGTTCAAGCCCAATCAGACGCGGACCTACGACCGCGAGGGCTTCAAGAAGCGGGCGGCGTGCCTGTGCTTCCGGAGCAAGCGGGAAGACGAGGTGCTGCTGGTGAGTAGCAGCCGGTACCCAGACCCTTGGATTGTCCCAGGAGGAGGAATGGAGTCTGAGGAGGAATCTGGCGGTGCTGCCGTGAGGGAAGTTTATGAGGAGGCTGGGGTCAAAGGAAAACTAGGCAGACTTCTGGGCATATTTGAGAACCAAGACCGAAAGCACAGAGCATACGTTTATGTTCTAACAGTCACTGAAATATTAGAAGATTGGGAAGATTCTGTTAATATAGGAAGGAAGAGAGAGTGGTTCAAAGTAGAAGATGCAATCAAAGTTCTCCAGTGTCATAAACCTGTACATGCAGAGTATCTGGAAAAGCTAAAGCTGGGTTGTTTCCCAGCCAATGGAAATTCCACCGTCCCTTCCCTTCCAGATAATAATGCCTTGTTTGTAACCACGGCACAGACCTCTGGGTTGCCATCTAGTGTAAGATAGAACTGGGAAGGCCTCTCCCACCGTGTGCAATCTCACAGGGAGAGGCTTCTTTCTTTGCCTCGTCAAACATCTGAATGACGCTTGCAAACTGTCTGAATTTGCCATGCAAGGTTTTCAAACAATTTGCATGCTTTTCAGATGCTTTCAAATCTTTTTTAAAAAATTGTGTAAAATATTTCAATAAGCCAAAGCCATGTGGAATTTTTTTTAGATGCCTTAACTGTGCCACACCCCGCAACCCCCTATATTATTTTGGTTGTCTGTTTCTCACAGCATATTTTCAGGATTTTTTCCATTTGACATCAGCCTGTGGTTTGTTTTGTCATCAGACTACTTGTGGGTATACTTCCCCCAAAATTGTTTTCTCATTCACAGCATTAGCATATTCAGCAAATCCATCTGTTGTGGCAATGAAAAATACTGTTAGTATTAAAGAAATCCATTCACCCCAAAACTTGTTTTATAGGATTACAATTTTAATTCAAATTTTCCAGATTTGGCCTACTTCTGTATGACCCAATAATCATTTTGTCAAAGGGCTTAATTTGCCATTTTTGGGGATTTATCGACTTCATTTGTCTGAATTTTCACAGCTGGTATTATGTCACTAGCTATCTGATATGGCTATTTCCCTTATAACTCAATAGTGCCTTCACACAAAGTATCTCTATAGAGTTGGTGACTATTTTAGGGAAATATTAGCAAAATGCGTGTAGTAAAGACATCATGAAAATTGTATTCATGGAATTTGATTTAGCATGCTCAGCTGCCAGTTCTCATTATCGATACTCTCTTTTTACACAGAGTATCTTAGAACCATATTTCCTTCAATGTAGATTGCTCTTAAAATGTATTCTCAGTTATTTAATCTAGTGGCCCCCCCATAGGAGTGGAGTCTTGAAATCTAACTTTAAATGCCAGTCAGTGATGACTGCATCACAGTTGAGTAAAATGGCCTTCCTGTTCAGCTGTTAGAGACTGAAAATTGTTAGGGCACCTTTGAATGTCTCATCTTTTCTAGATTGTCAACACGTACTATTTGTCACATAACTTCAAGGCACTAGAACATATCTGAACTAAGAATTAAATCTTTTACTTTATACTCACTTAAAATCAAGAATCCCATCTAAAACACATAGGTACCTTATCTGAACTTCTGCACTTCCCCAACCAGGGCAGAAATGAGGTGGGAGAAGCTTGACTAAGATGAGCGGTGGGGAAAAGTAAAAGATAATTTTTTTATATAGACTTCAGTCCTTTGTAAATATTGTAACTGAATATGGAGTAGAAAAAAAGTATAGCTAAAACATTTGTTGTACAAATTAACCTTTAAAAATATAATTACTGCTAAAAATAGAGCGGTTACACTTCAGGAAAATTGGTGCCATTCTGAAAATGAGCTCTTGTGCCATAAATGCAGCTAAACTAAATATAAATGTTCACAAATTAATGCCTGTCAAAGGAATGAGTAAAGCAGAAAAACTTCTAACCAGCGACATTTCATTCTAAAGTACGTAGTGTGATCAAACGTGATCATCCAGAATTTTTATTATATTTTTTATTTGTACAGAGATTACATATTCTGGGTGTTCTTTTATAAAGGAAACATTTTAAATCCCACAAATTGACACTTTCTATCTTCAGTGGACTAAGATTTTTTTGGTCAGTAATCTCTGAAATTTCCTTAAATTATATACTTAACATAGCAGAGAAACTGGATTGTTTTTGTATATAAGACTGCTTCCACCTGAAATGCTGTCATAAGTAATGGGGGGTGGGGGCGTGCATATCTTATACATGATATTCTTAGAGGTAATAAGGTAATAATGCATGAACTTATTTTATAAACTCTTGGACTATGTATTTGACATGTAAAATATGTACATTATTAATGTCAGCCATCTCTTTAAAGTTGGCCTATAAATATTGTTGTATAATTTTCTTTGGTCAGAAATATTTGGACTAAATAGTGACAGTCAGGATTTTCAGTGCCTGGGTTTAAGCAATTCTCCTACCTCAGCCTCCCAAGCAGCTGGGATTACAGGCACCTGCCACCATGCCTGGGTAATTTTTGTATTTTTAGTAGAGAGGGTGATTTCACTATGTTGGCCAGGCTGATCTCGAACTCCTGACCTCGTGACCTGCCCACCTCAGCCTCCTGAAGTGCTGGGATTACAGACATGAGCCACCGTGCCTGGCCCCCAGTGAAACTTTTTTAAAGGCCCTTCCTCCATCTATGATTCTTTCTTCCTGCTTGGATTTTTCAGAGGATGCAGCCATCTTGTGACCATGAGGTGACAAGCATGATGTCAAAAGGTCATCTACTAGGAAGATGAAGCAGAAATCAAGAGCCCAAATCTCAGACAGCCTTGCTGAGCCAAGCTCACCCCAAGCTACCACTTCCAAGCTTCTTGTTGTGTGAGACAAATCTATCCTTCATTTGTTCAAGTCATTTTTAGAAGACTTTCCACAAACTGCAACAAAACACCTCTCTAACCAAAATACCTAGCCAAGGACATTAGACATTATTCTTTCTTCTTTTTTTCTCCTGTGAGCAAAACATTTGTCTTGCTAAAGGCTTGATTAAACCTTCACACTAAATAGTTATTTTCAGCACAGTAACTGCCATGAGCTGGCCACACGATAGATATTTACAGAAAAGGTGTCAGGACTGCTGCTGCTATACCTGCATCAAGTCTGGGATGCAGAAGCTTTGAGATGAGATGCAGAAGCTTCAACCAGGATTCCCAGTTTTTAATTCGTACTGAAAAGATAGTGATAGGCACTCTTTCTGGATGAGGAAGGATTTCCTTACAGCATGTAGAAATCACAGAGGGGAAGATAAGAACTGTCACAGCTGTTCAAAGAACAGGTTGCTCTCAAAATGGGTATCTACATTACAGCCCTGAGAAAGGGATGCCTTTCAATCGCTTCTGAAAGGAAGTCTTGTGAAATGGAGACAATAAGCCAATATCACTGTTAACATTGATACAGGATTAGCTCAGGACTTAAAGGGGCAAATAATGACTCATATCATGTATATTTCAGAAGTAGGCAATCCCTTCCACTTGCTGAAGAAACTTGTCGTAGGTCCCCAAAGAACCTGGATCCACCCAGGTCCAGGTCTCTGTGGCAGGGTCGGCCTGGAGGTGACAAAGCCCAGCAGAGGCCTCCTCCTCCAAGGTGCCCAGGCTTTGTGGTGACAGGAGCTGGGATAGGGCTCCACTTTGCATCATGAGATAAAACGTGTAGTGCTACCATTTAGCCCAGACTATACACATATACATACTCTTTACCAAAAGCATCACAGAAACTGCAGCCTTGCGTGCTTCTCTCTCCTACTGATGGAGGTGGGGCTCAGGTAGCCCAGAATAATAAACAGGACCTGGGCCAGAATCCAGGGAGGACTGTCTACAGCCTCAGGTGCTTCCCTGACCACCTTGGCCACTCTGCCCCACCGCCCACCCTGTCTCCCAGCCTCTGAACTGCCCGTGCCCCAATCTGGAAAGCAGCACTGAGTTTCTGCATCAATGGTCTCTTTCAGGTCTTCCAGACTGTCTGCCATGCTCCAACTGCTTTCAAGTTGATTACAGACTCTGTGGCCTCTGAAATGTTACCTTTTAAAAGATAAAAGCCACTTCAGGGGTACAATTCATATAAATATAGTTTTACTAAGAAGCATTTCTAGGCTGTTAGAAATTTTAAAGACACAAACTGTTCAACTTTAAGACTATGAAATCCCTTTTCTTCAGCACAGAAGGAAGGTTTCAGGTTACATCTGGCTAGAGGTGACCGTTCCTCAGCAGGACTGCAGCATATGTTCACAAGGCCATTGTCTTAGAAACCAAATGTAAAGTTCACAATCCCTGAGAAATCTTAACTGAGGCTATAGCCAGCGGTTCTGATTTCTACATGGGAGGGTCACCCAATTTGTGCTTCTAGGAGCCAGCCACCTTCTTCACACTAAGCTATCCATTACTGCACCATTCACCCATGGCATCCTGGAGGTTTTCTCAGAGTGTGTGTGACCAGGCAAAGCAAGCAAGGTCCATCTGTGCAGGCTATTTGGCCTCTCCTGGGGCCTTGCACACGGACAACAACTTCCTAACCCCATTCTAGACAACCACTCGTACTCTCTCTCGGGTTTCAGTCTAGAAAAGGAGCTCCAATATCTCTTTTAAATACACTTGCTTCTCACCTTATTGCTTTTCTGGCCCCTTCTTCTTCCTTTTTAGGCACCTAAGGCTGACATTCTCCATTTAGTCATGAAATATCCACTCTCCCAAGTGCCTCACAGCCAGTTCTCCTGCTCCTACCATGCAGGTTTTCTCACCTGCAGCTCCCTTCACCAACCCTCATGCCCAGGCTGCCTCCTCCTCTTCCCACTGCCACCTCAGGCTCCAGCCTGGCATTCCAGCGCTCAGTGCCTCAGCTCTCACTTAGGGGGCAAAGCCAATTCCCATGAGCCTGGAGCAGCACGGACTGCTGGGTCACCACTCCACACCCATTATGCTTCTAATGTGGCCCAAAGGAGCAGTCAGTAGCAAGAGAAGCAGAATCTTTGTCTTTTAAGGTTTGAGTTCAGGATAAATGTCACTGCAAACTTGGGATCCTCAGCTAAGTTATTTTACAAGTGTATAGTGAGAGACTCCAGAAAGATTTACCTAACTCTGAGAGTTTGTTTACATTTCAAGGGGAAATGAGGCCCAGGACCTTGGAGACATGCCTAGGTCATAAAAATTGGAGCCACCAGAGCTGATGATGCTCCTGGAAAGATGTTTTTATATTCCAGAAGGTTAGAAGGAGAACCCAGGATCCTTCTCATTCTGTCTCCAGGCAGCAAAGATGCTTCCTCCCTCCATTTAGGAGAAGAGGGAAGCAGCTGCCTCTTTCTCCTTCACATAAACCAAGAAATTCCATTTTTCTCTGTCCCTCACCTATGGAGTATCTGACCACTAAGGCTGGAGATTTTTCCATCTGGCCTTCATCATGCCACCCTGGGGTAAGCCCTGGGGCAGGGAGTGCCTATGCAGTTATAATTATTTACATGTTATTTTCTCTTACTCTGTAAATAACAAATGCCTCTGATGCAGAAGATGTCATGTGTACATCCAAACTAAGATTAATAAAGATGACTATTAAAAGCCCAATAGTTATGGCAGCAAGGATGATAGGGTCCTATTTGTCACCTGGTTTACTGAAAGAGACAGACAAGAGGCCTATAGCTGGTTAGGAGGATTGGAGCAGTACCCACAAGAACCAGTACAGACCTACTGAAAGGACTGGGAAGTGTGTTAGCCAAGGATCAGGAGACAGGCTTGGAAAATGCTGCCAGAATGGCACCTTTGGATTTTGCTGTCCTCTCTAGGTGGGAGGAGAAGGGATCTGGAAATTCTTAGAGATGGGCTTTACCTGGGATGAGAGAAGTTACTGTCGCTGTCTCCTTGCAGTGAGAGGGAGAGGGTTCTTGAGCTCCCACAGCCAGAGCGGGTCTATGGGGGCTGCAGGGCCACGTTGTGGCAAGAAGGGTGTCTGGCTTACTGTCTTGGAGACACTTTTTTGTTCCCCTGTGATCCTTAGTTCCCTTCCTACCCCAGCTGATCTTCCTGTCTCAGGAGGTACTGCCCTAGTTCCCTACACAGTGGAAAGGGGAACGTAGGGGAGAGATTCAAATGTTGATAGTTGTGTCAGGTACTAGCACCCTCGTGCCCACGTGGGAGACGGACGCTGAGGAATGTAGAGGGAAACCTCTGTGAGCAGCAGAAACAGTCCTGGAGACTTTCTCCCAGGAGCCAAACAGGGAGAAGAAGAAAGAGAGTTCTCATATGCCACGTTGTCGCCTGCATTCTGCCTCCCTTTTTGCATCTCCTCCAGCAGAGAGGAAATAGCTTCTCCCTGCAGCTGCAATTTTATCCCTGTAAATGCTGAATTTAACTGTTAGGGTTTGTGCAAAACTTTGAGTGGAAAAAAAGAGGAGTTTAGAACCAGGTATGGTGGCTCACATCTGTACTCTCAGCACATGATCCCCATCTTTAGCTGAACTAAGGAAGTCCTTCAACACCAGGAGAGCATTCCACCCTGCTCTCCCAACCTGCTACCCTGTGCCCTCTTCCTGACTGCTCTTCTCACTGCAGTGAGCACTCTGAATTCAAACTGACTGCTGAGTACACCATTTCTGACTGACAGCTCTGGTCACAGACAGTAGGGGATGGTCCCAGCTCCTATACGATCCACGCCTAATATCTTATACAACACGTCCAGATGTCATTCACACAGCAGGACAGATGAATTTGTGCAGGCAGGACTACTTAAAATTGCCTCCAGGCAGTCCCTCTGAAAACAAGAACCGACTTGATTTATTTGGGCTGAAGTTGGTGGCGGGGGGGCCCAAGTTTATCAGCTGATGGGAGATGAGAGGATATATTAAGAGTCTTTTTTGTAGCTGGGCATGGTGGCTTATGCCTGTAATCCCAGGACTTTGGGAGGCCGAGGCAGGAGGAACATGAGGTCAGGAGTTTGAGACCAGCCTGGCCAACATAGTGAAACCCCATCTCTACTGAAAATGCAAAAATTAGCTGGGCATGGTGGTGCTCGCCTATAATCCTAGCTACTTGGGAGGCTGAGGCAAAAGAATCGCTTGAATCCAGGAGGCAGAGGTTGCCGTGAGGTGAGACCACGCCACTGACACTCCAGCCTGGGTAACACAGCGAGACTCTGTTTCAAAAGAAAAAGAAAAAGAAAGAAAAGAAAGGTGGTATGACATTTGTTCTATACTTTAGCTGAAGTGACTCATGACCCTGACTCAACTTGAAAAGTCCTGGCATTCAGGTCAGCTTCAAATCACTTCAAATCAGCTTCAAATACAGAAGACAGATTTGCTACCAATTTCTTCCTTTTAGGCCATGACAAAATCTGACCAAATTAAAAATATGCTCAGCTATACGACATGAACCAGGTTAATTCAGAAACTTGAGAAAGTCACCAGGTTTTGTAAGGTAAACCTTTATGGTAAAAGAGATTTGTTCACCTAAAACCAGAAGCCTTGAAGGGTGAGCTAAGACCACACAGTGGAACTGACCTCATCCTACCCTCATGAGTTATGCAGGCAATAGCTTAATAAGTGCTGCTTAAGGCGAACCCAACAGACTTGGTCCTAGCACCCGCTGATCCCATTAAAACAAAATGACCGGGCTGGGCATGGTGGCTCACACCTGTAATCGCAGCACTTCGGGAGGCTGAGGCAGATGGATTGTCTGAGGTCAGGAGTTCGAGACCACCCTGGCCAACATGGTGAAACCCCATTTCTACTAAAAATACAAAAATTAGCCGAGTGTGGTGGGCACAGTCTGTAATCCCAGCTACATAGGAGGCTGAGGCAGAAGAATTGCTTGAGCACAGAAGATGGAAGTTGCAGTGAACCGAGATCACACCACTGCACTCCAGCCTGGACAACAGAGTGAGACCCTGTCTCAAAACAAAACAAAACAAAAAAAAACTGCTGGGCATGGTGGCTCACGCCTGTAATCCCAGAACTGTGGGAGATTGAGGCGGGTGGATCATGTGAAGTCAAGAGTTTAAGACCAGCCTGGCTAACATGGTGAAACCCTGTTTCTACTAAAAATACAAAAAATTAGCTGAGTGTGGTGGCACACACCTGTAATCCCAGCTACTCAGGAGATTGAAGCAGGAGAGTCGCTTAAACCTGGAAGGTGGAGGTTGCAGTGAGTCAAGATCACACCATTGCACTCTAGCCTGGGCAACAAGGGTGACACTCCATCTAAAAAACAAAAAACAAAAAAAAAAAATCCAG
Source organism: Plecturocebus donacophilus (assembly GCA_004027715.1). Classification (NCBI taxonomy): domain Eukaryota; kingdom Metazoa; phylum Chordata; class Mammalia; order Primates; family Pitheciidae; genus Plecturocebus; species Plecturocebus donacophilus. Next base: position 9,891 of record PVKP010041441.1, on the reverse strand, counting down.
AAATGGCAAATAAGCCTACATGAAAGATGTTCAACTCACTAGTCATTAGGGAAATACAAATTAAAGTCACAATGAACTACCACTATCCAACAATTAGTCCAGTCAAAAATAATAGGCTGGGCACGATGGCTCACACCCATAATCCCAGCACTTTGGGAGGCCGAGTAGGGTGGATCACCTGAAGTCAGGAGTTCAAGACCAGCCTGGCCAACATGGTGAAACTCTGTCTCCACTAAATTAGCCAGGCATGGTGGTGGGCACCTGTAATCCCAGCTACTTGGGAGGCTAAGGCAGAGAACTGCTTGAACCTGGGAGACAGAGGTTGCAGTGAACCAAGGTCATGCCATTGTACTCCAGCCTGGTTAACAAGAGCAAAACTCCGTCTCCAATCAATCAATCAATAACAAAAAGAATAACATACTGACAATATCAAATGCTGGACTGGAATTCTCATACATTGATGGCACAAATACAAAGTGGTACAATCGTTTTGAAAAGCAGCCCTCTAATTCACACCTGGGTATTTACCCAAGAGAAATGAAAACATGTCCACAGACCTGTCAATGAATGTTATTATAGTTCTATTCAAAATCACCAAAATTTCAGTCAGGTACAGTGGCTCACACCTATAATCCCAGCACTTTGGGAGGCCAAGGCGGGAGGATTGCTTGAGACCAAGAGTTCGACACCAGCCTGAGCAACATAGTGAGACCCCACCACTACCAAAAATAAATAGCCGGGTATGGTGGCCCATGCCTACAGTCCCAGCTACTCAGGAGGTTGAGGTGGGAGGATGGCTTGAGTCCAGGAGTTTGAGGTTGCAGTGAGCTATGATTGCACCACTGCACTCCAGCATGGGTGACAGAGCAAGACTCTGTTTGAAAAAATTAAAATTAAAATATAAAATATAAAAATATAATTTATAAGTAATTACCATTATGTAGCACCAGTCAGCCATGTGTTGCCAGACCCCATTCCTGCCTTCCATCAAATGAATACAGCCACAGCTGATGGCTTAAGACTTGGGGAGTCAAAGTCTGCTTTAGTTTAGAAAGAATTTCACAAGGAACCTCCTGATCCTTAATTAACTGCTAAAGACATGGTACAGAGCTGGCCAGGCACTGTGGCTCATGCCTGTAATCCCAGTACTTTGGGAGGCCAAGGCAGGTGGATCATGAGGTCAGGAGTTCAAGACCAGCCTGGCCAAGATGGTGAAACCTTGTCCCTACTAAATTAGCCAGGCGTGGTGGTGGGCACCTGTAATCCTACTTGGCAGGCTGAGGCAAAGAATTGCTTGAACCTGGGAGGTGGAGCTTGCAGTGAGCCGAGATCGTGCCATTGTACGCTAGCCTGGGCAACAGAGCGAGACTCCATCTCTAAATAAATAAATAAATGGTACAGAGCCATGGCGAGGCACCTTGCATCAACAAGACAAAAAGGATCACTTTGCACACTTTTTCCTCAAAAGGTAAATTAAAATAAAAAAAAACCAGTCCATTATTTTAAAAAAGTACATTATCATGGAATAAGCTTAATATCGCAAATGATCTTGACACACAGTTTCTGTCGTCTCATCTATTAAAAGCTAGCTGTTCTAAAGATTTCTCTATATTGTAAAATCTTAAAGTGATTTTCTACTAGCATGGAATTTAGCTAAACCTCCAGAGTAGCCTCTAAAAGCCCTCTGATCTATGAAACCCATGGGATGGCCAAACTCTGCGCCTTCCTGAAACCTCCATTGTGGGGTTAAGGGTGAGGGGAATAACATCTTCAAATAGGGTATTTTTGCATCCCAATGACACAACTTTAGAGCAAGGCAAGCATGGTGGCACTGCCATTTATAAGGGGAGGACTGCACTGCCCCAGGTCACATGGTTAACACTCTTCAGACCCTTATAGATGGTCCAGCCTCCATGTCTAGTGTTCTTTCCATATCCTCCAACACACACACCTCCCTGGGGGAGAGGTTGTGGGCAGCTTTTACTTTGATCTCTGTCCACTCCACAAAGGGGCTCTGAGACATGGCCCTCTGTAAGGTGGGCCCTGGGCTCATGGGACAAGATGATCAGCTCCTTCCACAGGAAGATACTCCAAAGGGACCCAGAGTTTCCCAAGAACGTCTCCAACATCTATCCACAAGGAGCTCGGCAAAAAGGGGCTTCACTGGTAGAATGAGACTGGAAAATTAAGATTATTCTCCTGCCTCTTGGGTGCAGACCAACAGCATACCAAGGTCTCCTAAAGCCCTTGCACTTATGAAACCTGTTTAAACGTGGTTTCCAGACACACTCAGCTAGGAAACTCTCTTTCATGTAATCCCTACTTACATACTACAGAACTAGTGTTTCTGTACCCTAGGACAATGCTATTAACTTCCTTGGACTTACACGTTTATTTTGTATATTATTTTTTAAGAAAACTTGTTTCTAAGAAAAATAATATATGTAATATGCTAACATTTATGTAAAAATGGAGGCAGGTATGTCTATCTATATTACTTGCAGATTTAGAAACTATCTATGGAAGGACTAGAAAACTGGTCACTGCAGCCATTTCCAGAGAAAGGCAATCAGTGGCTGGAGCAGGAAATGAAAGACTTTTTCCTGTATACCCTTGCATACTATGTGACTGTGTTACCTGGGCAACCCGTCAAGAGAAACTCAAATTAAAATAAAAGATATTAAAAGTAATACATATTTAAAAAGCAAAAAGACTCAGGAGCAGTGGCTTACACCTGTAATCCCAGCACTTTGGGAGGCTGAGGCAGATGGATAACGAGGTCAGGAGTTCAAGACCAGCCTGGCCAATATGGTGAAACTCCGTTTCTACTAAACATACAAAAATTAACTGGGCATTGAACATACATAAAATTGGTTGCATTTCTATACATTAACAATAAACTATCCAAAAAGGAATTAAGAAAACAATCCTAGCTCACGCCTGTAATCGCATCACTTTGGGAGGCCACAGGGGAAGGACTGCTTGAGCCCAGAAATTCAAGACTAGCCTAGGCAACATGGTGAAACCCTATCTCTACTAAAACTACAAAAATTAGCCGGGTGTGGTGGCACCTGCCTGTAGTCCCAGCTACTGGAGAGGCTGAGATGGGAGGATCACTTAAGCCTGGGAGGTCGAGGCTGCAGGGAACCATGATCACACCACTGCACTTCAGCCTGGGTGACAGAGCCAAACCCTATCTCTAAAAAAGAAAAAAGAAAAAAAGAAAAGAATCCCATTGACAACAGCACCAAAGGGAATAAAATACTTAGGAATAAACTTAACTAAGGAGGTGAAAGACAGGCATACTGAAAACTATATAAAACACTGATGAAAGAAATTAAAGAAGGCACAAATAGATGGAAAGACATGCTGGTACTCGTACTGTGTACTTTTCAAAGTGCTTGCATAGATGGTATCTTATTAATGCCAAATCTGTGCAGTAGAAAGGGCAGGCGGAACACTCGCCAACACATGAGCCAACCATGGCCCCAAAAGGACTGAATGAGAAGCTGGTTACTCAGCTGCTTAGTGACAAGGGATTAGATCCCAGATGTCCTGCATGGCTCTTGAGGTCTTTCTCAGATGTCAGATCTACCACTGGACAAGCCCCATGGGCACTCTGGTAGGCCCATGGGGGCTTACGTCACCTTTCAGAGGCGCCACCATTCCAGGAAACCACTGATGGAAGATAATGAATATTTAAGGCTGGGAAGTATCTACCATGTATATCATGTAAACAGGATTATAAATATAATCACATACATGCACTTTGTTGCATAATACTCTTCAGTGGCCTCAGGCTCAAACCCAGACCCATCACTGAGGCAGTCAGGGCCCATTCCATGCCAGCCCCTCTGCAAGCCCTTTGTGCCAACGCCTACCTACAGCTCCATCCACATAGGAATCTAACAATCCAGAGTCTCTACAACACATCATTTACAATCGTAGAGTTACCATCCACCGTTAACAGACAATACAGACATGGGAAAATGTGACCCATGCCCAAGAGAAAAGCCAGCCAATGAGACTGACCCTGAAATGAGCTAGATGCTGAAATCACAAGAATTTATTCTATTTTATTTATTTATTTATTGAGACAGGCTCTCACTCTTGTCACCCAGGCTGGAGTGCAGTGGCACTATTATGGCTCACTGCAGCCTCGACCTCCCAGGCTCAAGTGATCCTCTAATCTCAGCCTCCCCAAATAGCTGGGACTACAGGAACACACCAGCACACCACCACGCTCTGCTCATTTTTTTTTTTATTTGTAGTAGAGACAAGATCTTGCTATGTCACCCAGGCTGGGCTCAAACTTCTGGCTTCAAGTGATCCTCCTGCCTTGGCCTCCTAAAATGCTGAGATTACAGGTGTGAGCCACCACGTGTGACCCGAAATTACAAGGATTTTAAAGCAGCTACTATAGTTATGCTGAAAGGAAAATATGCTTGTAATGAACTAAATTGGAAATTTCATCAGAGAAGCAGGAATTTAAAAGTAACTAAATGGGATCCAACTAAGAATAAAAATGCTACGGCCATACACAGACCTTCACACAAATGTTCGCAGCAGCATTATTTGTAGTCTCCAAAAAGTGGAAACAATCCAAATGACCATCCACTGATGAAACGGATAAGCAAAGTGTAGAATATCCCCACAATGAAATACTATTCAGTCATAAAAATGAAAAAAGGGCTAATAAACGATACAATATGAAAAACACGAAAACACTATGCTAAGTGAAATACACGAAAGACTATATACTTTATTATTCCATTTACATGAAATATCCAGAACTGAATAGGCAAATCCATAGAGAGAGAAAGTAGATTAGTAGTTGGGGACGGGAGGCAGGAATAAAAAACGGTCACCGCTAACGGTAACAGGGTTTCTTTTCAGGGTGATGAAAATGTTCTGGAGATAGATAATGGCAATTGTTGCGATTACTGTTATAATGTGCAAATATAGTAAAAATCACTAAAACATACAGTCTAAAATGGTGAATTTTATCTTAATTTCTAAAACGTTGGCTGGGCACAGTGGCTCATTGCCTGTAATCCCAGCACAGTTTCTAAAAAAAATCCTGCGTAATCTCAGCTCACTGCAACCTCCACCTCCTAGGTTCAAGCGATTCTCCTGTCTCAGCCTCCCAAGTAGCTGGGACTACAAGTGTGTGTCACCATGCCTGGCTAATTTTTGTATTTTTAGTAGAGACAGGGTTTTGCCATGTTGACCAGTCTGGTCTCAAACTCCTGACCTCAGGTGATCTGCCCGTTTCAGCCTCCCAAAGTGCTGGGATTACAGGCATTTTGGGAAAAGCCTCCATAAAACTAAATATAATTGATGAATCAGTAGTTCCTCCTTCAGGTATGAACCCAAGAGAAATAAAAGCATAAAGAATGTGTATATGAATATTCACAGATACTTTATTCTAGTTTATAGCCATAAACTAGAAACATCTCAGGTGTCCCCTTAAAGGAAAATGGATAAACTATGATATATTCATAGTGGAATACCACTCAGCAATAAAAAAGAACTAGTAATATAACAGGGATGAGTTTCAGGAACATTAAGCTGAGAGAGAGAATCCTCACACAACAGTACATATCATATGAGTCCATTTATGTGAAGTTCTTTTTTTGTTTTTTAAGTATTGCCAACATTTTATTTCCCATGCATGTAAGAGAGAGGAGAAAGAAGAATACCATCTTCTATCATTATATTTTCACAAAAGGACATTTAACATCAAAACTAAGAAAGAAGAAATCTTGGAATAAAGGACAGTCTTTTAAGTGAAATGTGTAAGAGAAACTTGCTACATCGTCCTTTTTGTAGGGGACCAGTGAAAGCCTCCACAAAGATATTTGGGAACTGCTGCCTGAAGAGCTCTATCCACACCCTCTTAACAGTTTGCTTCCAGCACTTTCTGTTGTTCACTTTATTCTGTCAACGTTGTTCCTACCTGGCACTTTCTCATCTCACTCCAGCAACATTTAAAGACCTTTCTCCTGGCAAAGGCTTCACTGCCACATGGGAGAGCCTTGGTCATCAATTCTGTTAGACTGGTTGTCAAAGGAGCTGGTGGTTATGTGAAGTTCTGATTGAGCCAAACTAAGTTACAGTTTTTTAAAAAAGTCAGAATAGGCTGGGCACAGTGGCTCACACCTGTAATACAGCACTTTGAGAGGCCAAGGCAGGAGTATCACCTGAGGTCAGGAGTTCAAGACCAGCCTGGCCAACACAGCGAAACCCCGTCTGTACTAAAAATACAAAATTAGCTGGGTGTGGTGGCGCATGCCTGTAATCCCAGCCACTCGGGAAGCTGAGGCAGGAGAATCGCTTGAACCTAGGAGGTGGAGGTTGCAGACCTCTCCCTTTTCTCACCACCTGTATATACTCCCTGAAACCATTCCCTAAGTCACAAAACAAATAAGAACAGTGGTCCAGAGACTTGCCCAATTCTTGCAGGATCAGGTACCAAGTACCCTAGTACTGTTCTTCCTCTCCCAAACCAGAGCCCAGGATAGATTCTGAAATCAGTCAACATCTAGCATTAGTGCAGACACAACACTCTACACTCCTTGAGTACTTGCAATTTTGCCTCAATATCTCTCTGTGATTGGAAGACCATGCTCGGAGGGGTTTGGGAGATTAGGTAGGAGGAGCACGAAGAGAGGGAGGAAGATGCTCCCATCACTTCCCTTTGGCCAACCTGATGTGCCTGATCTTCAGTACCTCCCAAAGCACAAAGAACTCTTGCCTAACTAAAGGTAGAACCTGTAGTGCCCAGAGGAGTCACTGTGGGCTGGAGAAGACTATGTACACCAGCCAGCTTCCAAAACATGGCCTCCTACTCAGCTATCCCCTCATGAACTGGATGGGAGAAACAGGATGACTCTATTTCCCTTGAGCAGAAGCAAGTCTGAATGAAAGATGCATTAAAACACAGAAGCAGCTGGCTGTGACGGCTCATGCCTGTAGAGGCAGGACCTTGAGCCCAGGAGTCTGAGACCAACCTGGGCCACACAGCAAACAAGACCTGCCTCTACTGAAATTTTGTTTTAATTAGCTAGGCATGGTGGCATGCACCTGTGGTCCCAGCTACTCAGGAAGCTGAGGTAGGACGATCCTCTGCACTCAGGAGGTCGAGGCTGCAGTAACCTGACTATACCACTGCACTCCGGCCAAAGTGAGAGAGCAGGACTCTGTCTCAGAACAAAACAAAACACACAGAAGCACCTAGAACAGTACCTGACACATGAATGAATTCATGAATCAAGTATTTAAAAAGAGCCACCAGTACTTGGTGTTTTTTTTTTGAGACAGTCTCACTCTGTTGCCCAGGCTGGAGTGCAGTGGTACAATCTCAACTCACTGCAATCTCTGCCTCCTAGGTTCTCCTACCTTAGCCTACCAAGTAGCTGGGATTACAGGCATGTGCCACCACGCCTGGCTAATTTTTCTATTTTTAATAGAGACAGGGTTTCACCATGTTGGCCAGGTTGGTCTCAAACTCCTGACCTCAAGTGATCCGCTCACCTCAGCCACCCAAAGTGCTGGCATTACAGTCAAGAGTCACCAGGCCCAGCCTGGGGCATTTTTATTCAGTGAGAAAAGATGAAAGGCCCTGCTGGGGGTGACAGGGTGGAGATACCCCAGCTATCATTTCAAGAGAAGGGAACAAGCTTGTTTGACCAAGTGGCCTCCCACCGTTAATCTTTCCTGTCCCATTAGGTGTATTCTCAGAGTAGCAACAGATTCTTCCAAACAAATACAAGTGCCCCACTTCCCTGCAGTACCTCCTTCCCCAGTTGCTCAGCTGGTGACGCACAGTCTCCCTCTAGCTTTCAGAACTCACTCTTTCATTTGTTAATGTCACTGGCTAATGAAAAACAAAACATCTGGGCCAGTGCCGTTAATCCCAGCACTTTGGGAGGCTGAGGCAGGAGGATCCCTGGGACCCAGCAGTTAGAGATCAGCCTGGGATCAGAGCAAGGTCTCGTCTCTACTAAAAAAAAAAAAAAGAAAAAAATACAACATTTAAGGACTGGAGCACAAAAGCAGAGTTAGCCCCTTGTTAATCAAGCTAAAGATCCATTGTCTCTCTTTTCAAAGAAATACTCTGCCTGGGAACTATTTTTCTTACCAGAGGAAAGGTGAGGTAGAGAGAGAAAAGAGGGAGAGAGAGGCACAAAACTTGGAAAAAACATAAACCTCTGCATGACTTAAGTTCAGCTCCGGACCTGGGGCTTCGGTCACTTCTGTTTGCTTAACTAGGGCACTCCCTCATCGCACCTTATGAGTTGGAGGTCCCTAAGTCCAGAAGGACCCAAGGCAGCACAGCTGGACTTATAAAGCTGACCGCCATCCCTCTCCTCCTGCATTTTCTACCTGAGCTGGCCAGCAATACTTCCTATGCCCTAACACTTTCATGCAGCAGTAAATTAGCCTTTAAAAAAAATCTAAACAAAGAGACCAGATTGACTCTATGGCCTTTTCTAGCATTTTGCTCTTTCCCACAAACTAACAGTGAGAATGAAACAAGAACCTGCAACAGTCCCCAGCAGCTCCTTCCCTGCCCTCCTGGAAGCCAGTGCTGCCAGAGACAAGAGAGCAAGCAGACTGAAACTTTCAATTCCTTTTGGGGAAAGCAGCTTCTCCTGCCTTTGCCACCCTCCAGGACTCTAAGGTAGCCCAAGAGCTGCCTCTTGTCTTTTGATATGAACCCAGGGACCCCAAGTTAGACCAGAAATCAGCAATTAGTAACACTATTCAAGCAAAAGCAACCCCTTTGTCCCCCATATGTATCCATCACTCAGCATCAAATAAAATCTTTCTCCATTTTGCTCCTTAAAATGTCCTAACAGTTGGCTTTGTCCAAATCCCAGCTAAATTTTCAAATACTCATTAGGACTTGTTAAAAACTTCAAAGTCTGTCCTTTCCATGGTCAGGGCTTAAAAAAATGAATGAAAATATAAAAAAACAAAAATCGCTGGGGACGCTGGCTCACACTTGTAATGCCAGCACTTTGGGAGACCAAAGTGGGCGAATCACTTGAGATCAGGAGTTAGAGACCAGCCTGGCCAACATGGTGAAACCCTGTCTCTACCAAAAATACAAAATTTAGCTGGGTATGGTGGCGGGCACCCATAATCCCAGCTACTCCAGAGGCTGAGACAGAAGAAGCACTTGAACCCAGGAGGTAGAGGCAAGGCAGCACTACTTACTGTGCAGAAGAGAATGGGAGCAACAGGTGTTGTGTGCTGCATATTTCAACAGCACCAACACAGACGCCAGCATTTACCACTGCTTGCTGGGGCATTAGTGGCTGCCTGTGACTTAGCACAAGCCCTCTCTTATTTCATCCCCAGGTCTAGACACCCCTCACATCCCACTCCCTCTCTGCAATATACTATATGTTCACCCTTTGAAGGGATGGAGGGGGTGTGAGAATGTAACCACTAATTCAAACCAGAAAAACTGAGGACACAGAACTGAAAAGAGTTTTTCATTGAGCCTGTCTGAAAGATCTCTTCCCTCATCAGGATTTTGGCTTGACTACATGGCTCACTGCTCTCAGAGCCAGAACCCTATTTTTTTTTCACTCCTGCAAGTAAAAGGAGATGAAGTGTATATATGTGGTTTTGCAATGAGCTCTTTTTTTGTTTTTAAGAAAAAGGGGGGCGGGGTGGGGAGGCTAGGGAACAGATAGCATGGAGGTGAGAGGGGAAGGTTTAAAGCACTGGCTGCTGGGATGTGGTAACGCCATCTGTGAATGGATGATACACAGTATTGGTCAGGTGCTTCTTGCTGCCCTGTTTCTTAATTCTTGGAAATTAAGCCAGTGCTTTTTTCTTTCTTTTCTTTCTTCTTCTTGTTCTTTTTTTTTTTTT
>PVKP010041440.1:0-18766 GCA_004027715.1 Plecturocebus donacophilus | reverse complement strand
GCTGATGAGGAGCTGCGATCCCCTGTAGGAGGAGAGGCATTCTGATTTCGGGTGTTCTCAGCCTTTTTGCACTGGTTTCTTCCCATTTTTGTGGATTTATCCACCTGTCGTCTTTGTAATTGCCGACTTTCAGATTGGGTCTCTGAGTGGACGTCCGGCTTGTTGGTGATGAAGTTTTTTCTGTTTCTTAGTTTTTCTTCGGGGGGCGCTCCTTCCCCACAGAGCTGGGCCTTCCCGGGTTCAGCTGTGCTTCTCAGTCCTCAGCGCTTCCAATTGTTGTTCTCCTTGTGGGGATGGGACCAGCGGAGCCCGACTAAAAGGGCACCACCCAGTCCCGCACACTCCGCACTGAGAAGCGCCGCATCGGCCAAAAGAGTCATGCTGGCGACCCGTGTGGCTCCTTTGCCGGGGATCTCCCAGTCCGTGGGCATCAAATATTCATCTGCAATTGTGGCGTACACTTGCTCTCTGCACCCTCACCGCGAGCCACAATCCCGAGCTGCTGCTATGCGGCCATTTGGGATCTCTGTCTGCCCGGTGATGAAGTTTTTCGGTTTCTTAGTTATCCTTTGGCGGACGCCGGTTCCCCTCTGAGCCAGACCTTCCCGGGTTCGCTGCGCCTGCTGTGAAACTCTCAGTCCTCAGCGCTTCCAATTGCTGTTTGCCTTGTGGGGATGGGACCAGCCGAGCCCATCCGTCCTGCACACTCCGCACCGTGAAGCGCCGCGCTGGGAGCTGGCAAAAGAGCCGCGCCCAGCCAAAAGAGTCGCGCCGGCGACCCACGTGGCTTCTCCGCCGGGAATCTCCCGGTCTGTGGGCAACAAAAACTCGTCAGAAAGTGCGGCATCCACTCGTTCTCTGTGCTTTCACTGGGAGCTACATTCCTCAGCTGTTGCTAGTCGGCCATCTTGGATCTCTCCAATTGCAGGGTCTTTATTGCCGGCGACCACAGAGGACTCATGTCTCTCCAAACCATGGCCCCGAGTTGAGGGAGAGCTGGGCTTTTATACTGAAAAACACTTCTTCTGGGGGCTGGGGGATTTTCGAGGGCGGGGGCTGGGGATTTTTGCAAGCAGATTTTGCAAGCAAGCATGCAGTTTGTACAGAAGCCAAGGCCAGCAGTTAAAGACAGTAAAAACTCCCAATATCAGTAAGCAAGCAGTTTGTTCAGAAGCCAAGGCCAGCAGCTAGAGACAAGGGGGTTTCTTCTCAGGGTCCATGTGACCCTGAGCGGCGGGTTCTTAAATTCCATTGAAATGAGGCTGGTGTCTGCACCTGGCGTTGGCCTGATTAATCGTAGTGCCTTATCACGTAGCCTGTGAGCCTGCACATAGCCTATGAGCCTGAGAAGCCATTACATTTTAACCTGGCTGAAGCCATTTTCCTTGCCTTGCCCCCTCACAGTGTAATTCTTCAACTTTATTGTTAGTAAACCTTTCTTGCATCCTGCTGTGTGTGAAGATTGAGACCCGAGTGAGCCTGGGTCCCAGTCTCACAGTAAATGACAACCATATCTGGGAGGAATAGGCTATTTGGAAAAGCCAATATAGTAAGACAGTCTTAATTGCTGTCCAAGGCAAGTTTCAGACACCCTTACATATAAACAAGAATTTGAGCAAAGAACCTAATCTGACTGCTTTTATTCAGATCTTGAACAAATAATTTAACTGCAGCATTTTTAACTATATTTTTATCTTTATTCAGATCTTGGACCAATAATTTAACTTCAGCATTTTAACTATCTGTTCTTATTTAGGCCAGTTCCCTTGTTACATATTCTTTTCAGGCTAGTGTTTAGTTTCTCCCTTTTTCCCCATTGTGTAGTAGTGTTTTCTGCCAAGAGATAGAAAACCTGGATTTCACAGCAGCAGAGACTGGCACTCTTTTCTCTGGTATTGCATTTTAATAGTACCATATTGGAGTTTGACCTACTTATTTCACACAGGCAAATGTTACCAAGTCAGTGGAGTTTTCCTTCAAATAAAGGGTCATGGTCTTCCATCACACATGGGAGGTATGTATGCAGACCAGATTATCTGGGAGCTAACTGCCAACCTGTGCCACTGTGCAAGGGAAGAGTGCCTTGAGCCATGTACAGATGTGGTTCTCATTCCAGGCCTAATTCTTCGGAACTTCAGTGAGCTCCTGCTGGGCTCTACCAAAGGCAACAGAATGTGGGCCACAGATGCTTTTTGTACACTTTTCAGTTGTTTGCAATGCTGACCAGGTTTTCCTGACTATATTCCATTGGAACCCCCTTCCCCATTGTTATTCTGAACAATTATATATATATATATATACATATTTTTTTTTTCTTTTTTCTTTTTTTTTTTCCCCTCCATGCACAGTTTTCCTGATTGTCACCAATAGTACAGTCCTCAATGAAAGGAAGATAAATTGAATGGACCTAAAAGTTCTTTTGGTTTTTTAAAATTTGTGTGCCAGGTATGAGGAGCATCATTTGTAGATTTGGGGACAATATCAATGGCTAGTGTAGCTTTTGCATATAAGGAAGTATATTTGGCATTTGTTTGAAGTTATCCCATGATATCTTCTATCAAGTGGTGAGTTAGGTCCAAAAGGAAGTCATGAAAAATGGTTAAAAGTTAGAAAATGAGACAGAAGGATGAGATTTTCATCAATAGTGTTTTGTCTTAGATTTTTCTTCTTGTTAAATAACCTTGGATAGGCAGTTTTGTTTACTGTGTTCATATTTGACCTTGATAGACCTTTGCTATTTGAGGTGGAAGTAACTCTGGGATGATTGTGTTACACACGTAATATTGATATGTTCTCGTGAGTTTATAAAATAATGCTGTACTGTTCAATTCAAAGACTTCCTTTCACCAAGAATAGACCATGTTTGCCATGTCATAGTTATAGTAGCCATGACTGCTTGGTAAGCTAACTAGTAGTGAATGTATTTCTCTTTCACAATAAACCTATTAAAGCTAGAAAATTAACACTTACAAATCAGCACTTTTCCAAAAAATTATATATTACAAATTGTTTTTCTGTGTTACACAGGAAGAATTTAATGGAAAATCTGACTCCCTCTTTTTTAATGATGGCCAGCGAAGAATTGACTTTGTTCTAGTGTATGAGGATGAAAGTAGAAAAGAGACCAATAAAAAGGGTACAAATGAAAAACAAAGGGTAAGTTTTTATGCTATTTTCCTTTCTTTTTATTTCTTATATTGTAAAATGAAAAAACTGCTATTTTGTATAAGTAATAAAGTGAAACTGGTGTTGAAATATCATACGCAAAACATACTTTCATATTTTCTCTGCTCATGTTCTCTCAAGGCATATTAACAAAGCATTTTGTAAATTTGAATCAGAAACTTCCTCAGTCTCTTAACCTCATTTGATTTCAGAGCTGAAAGCAGATTTTCTTTCAAGGAATTGGATTTTGTATTGTACAGAAGAGATTTACCTTAAAAGCATGCCTGGCTATTTAACTAGGTGGGATAAGAAGCTAATAATTAATAATGACAAGTATAATAACAACTAGCTTTCAATGTGTGCCCACTCAGGTATTGTACGTGCATTTTGCATACATGTTCTCCTTTCATACAATATGAAGTGGGTTTTGTAATCCTACCATTTTTTGGATGTTAGAGATGCCCTTAGAGAGATTAGATGAGTATACAAGGTCATGGACTCTAGTCTGGCAAGTGATCAAGCCATGGTTCAAACCCTAACCAGTTAGGGTTAGGGTTAGAGCACAGTTTTAATTTCCACCTCAAACTGTGCTCTTGACCTTGCATTCTTTCTGTTACCTCCCTTCCCTTCCTTTCATTCATTTCCATTGCCAGTCAGGCTGCTCTCTCTTCCCTTTCCTTTGCACCAAGCTTTTTTTAGGTAAACGGCCATCTTTATCTCAGGATATTAAAACAGGGCAGGGTCATGAACAACTCCATGGAATTTTTTTACTTGTACCCAAACTGCATTAAACTAAAACAGACCAAAAAGAATGCAAATGTGTGTTACTTTGACCCACTTTAGAAATCATTTCTCATCCTTTTTTCCTCCCCTGTTCACATACATGCTAACACACACACACACACACATCCATCTGGACTGTCTCCTTGAAATATACCAACTTTAAATCTGTTGATTTCTGCCCATTCTTTCAAACCAAGTGATAAAACCTTTTTAAAAATGAAGTAATCAATACTGTTTTATTCATCTGTTTGTTTCAGAAGGGGTTAAGTTTAGCATTTTATATTTGCATGGTGGAACAGAATGAGCCCAAACTTTGGAACCTGACCTTCAGGTTCTAATTCTGCCACTTTATTGGAGTAATTCTATTTGTAGGAAACAAGCCCCCAGTTGACAGAGGCTTAACACAATAACAGAGCGTGTATTGTTCACAACAGAGTCAAATGTAGCATCTCCGTTTGGCACATGGTTTGGGGTTGGGCCTCTGTTCTTTGCAGTTACCTCTTGGTAACTCAAGCCTCATAGAGGCTCTGCCATATTCCATAGGTATGCTTCTGGGTCATCCTGAGTGTCAACATAGGTAAATGGTAGATAGGATGAAGAAAGTACTCATGCTTCTTTACCGCTTTGGCCTCAAAGTAACTACATCACTTGTGCTCACATGCTACTGATCAGAACGCAGAAGAGTGGAAAGTATCATTTCTGGCTGGGTAGCTATGTCTAAGCAGGAACTCCACCCTATGAAAAGGGAGCACAGTATTATTTGGTGGACAGCTAGCTTGTGTTTGTTACAGCTACTAACTGGCTGTGTGACTTAGGCAAATTTTCTTATCAATGGTTTTTTTCTTTTTCTTTTTTACATTTGACATCTCTAAAATCAGTTGGATCTTACAAATGCTGTATCATAATTTCATTGTTGAATTTTTTCTTATTAGTAGATAAAATATTGGGTCACCATACGATCAGTGGCATCTTAGATTCAGGAAAGTGGGATCCTAATACCTAGTCCATATAATTATGGTTAAGATTAAATTAAATAACATATATAGATGTTACATAATTTTTTAGCATTATTAGATCATAAATGTGAATTCTCGTATCTTCCCTTTTTATTTGGGATTTTTCTTAAAATAATGCCCTGATATGAAAAGGCATGACTCTCCTGTTATTATACAATTTCATCACTAGAGTAAAATAGCTTAGGGTACTTTCATTTTCCTGTGGACACTAAGATATATTCTATGCAGTCATAGTCACCATCATCAAATATTCATTAAGCATCCATATGCCAATGGATTTGGATTGAGCACTATATAAAGTAAGTTAAACAGATCTAACCCATTAAAGTATAAAAGAAACAGTTCTGGTTTTAGACAAGAGCTTGACTGCCATGGTGAAGGGCCCTAGAGCTGCTTACATTATTAATCAGTTCTACATTTGCTTCAGACAAAACGTAGGTCTCAAGGTAACTCTCATAAATCAGGAGGAAAAAAATCATCGTTAATTTTGGCAGTCCTTGAACTCATAAATTGATATACCTTGATGTTCGTTTTTATAAGCTGTGCTTTGAAATGTTTTCAGACTGTATTTGCACATATTACTTAATTTATATTTTACCAAAATGCAAAGCTTAGCTTTGGAATCACGTTTTTCTTAATTGGAAAAACATTCGTGAGCTCCATCATACTCCTTGTCAGGCCTTATTGAGGATTTAGGACAATACCAAGGAAAGGCAATTCAAAATCCTATTTTATTTGAAAGAAAAATCTTATTTGTAAACCATATTGATTTCCTAAAGCAACACCAAGGTTGACTCTGCCAGGGTTTATCTAAAGGATATTGTTAAACACTTTTTAGGGCTGGAGAAAGATAGAAGTGATAGGGCTACAAACACCAAAAACATAGAATATTAAAAAGGATGTATCATCGCTTAAGCAAAAAGAAAATAATTTTCTAGCCAAACCTCCAAATATCACATAACTTGGGTCACTCGTATTATCAAAAACACTTCAGAAATGCAACGCCTTCCTTTAAAAAGAATAAACCATTTACATTTAGATTTTACATGAGGATGATTATCAGTTGCTTCAGCAACAAACACTCATTTAACCTGTACTGGGCTTGGCACGGAATGTTTGAATGTTTAAATCACAAATAACAGGAAAATCAAACTCAAAATGACTTAAGTGCTAAAAGGAAAGAATTATTTTCTCATGTAAGTAGTCTGGAGACACAGCCGTTTCTGGGTGAGTTTATTGGCTTACTGAAGACATTCCATCCTCCCGCTCTGTCATCCTCAATGTGTTGGCTCTTAAATTGTCTTCTCTTGATTTTAAGATGGCTGCTGCAACTCCAGGTAGCCAGAGGCAGAAAGAAGGAATGCTCTTTCTCAGGGCTGTTTTTTAAGAGGAAAGAAATCTTCTTTAGAAGGTCCCTTTGTAGATTTCCTTTCACAATTCATTGTCTGTTACACGTCTCTTCCTAAATCAACTACTGGCAACATGAATGGAATTATCATCATTAGCATAGACTAAATAAGATTGGTCTTTCATCTCTTGAATCACCTGGTCACAGAACACAGAAAGAACAAACAGACTTTTCTTAGTAATAAAGAGGGGAGAATGGCTGTTCTGTAGGCAGCCAGCAGTATCCGGCACAGTACATGATTAAATATATCTAAATATGTTTGATCCATATTGTAAAGAGCAAAGATGTTTTATATAAAACAAATTCCCATATATTTCTCCAATTCCTCTTGCTCAGTTTTCTTAGTAATTGCTGCTTTCTTCCAGAGCTGCTAACAATTGGCAGAACTGATCTTTTGAATTTTGTTTTGTCTGACACTTGCCTGCCTTCAAACCGATGTGTTAGTGACCAAGTAATGGTACAGTTCAGATGAGGGTGAAGATGGGCAAGAGGTCTAGGTACCACAGAAACAGTGGAAGCAATCCTGAATATGATTTATTTATTTATTTACTTTTAAAAATTTAGTTACCATTCCTAAAAGTTAATGGAAAATTCATGTCCTGGAAATTGAAAAGTTTATATATGGAAGTATATATTTGTATTTCATATCTGACCTTAAGAATTCTTTAGTGTGTGGCAAAAGGATCTGGCCAGTGGAGACTGTAGGATAAATAATTTTTTAAAAATGAGTGATCAAGCTTAAATTTATATAATTATAGTTTAATTCAATTTTCAAATACTGTAAGACAGCTGACTAATTGGTTATAGAGCATGTGAGCTTCTAAAAACTGTTATTCATTGTTTTGGATGAATCATCATGAGACTAGAACAATTTTCTTAGAGTCTGGATGAGATCTCTTGGGAAATGTTTAAAAGCTTACCAAAACGTTTTACTATGATGAACATGATACATCACTCCTTTTATTGAGATCTACTATCCTTTAAGTAAAGCCTTATAATACAGCTTGAGCATTCCATATCCAAAATGCACCAAAATGCAGAACTTTTTGAGTGCTGACTTGACATTCAAAAGAAATGCTCAGTGGATCATTTTGGATTTTCAGATGTGGATGCTCAGCTGGTAAGTATAATGCAAATATTCTAATTTCTGAAAGTCCAAAATTAGAAATACTTATAGTTCCAAGCATTTTGAATAAGAGATATTGAACCCATAATGTCCATGGAGATCTTGTACATTTTTATTAACTTTTCTCAGGTATTTAAAATATTCGTTGCTATTGTCAGAGGCATTTTAAATGCAATTATGACTTATTGTGTGTAAAACAAGTCTATTGATTTTTTAAGTGCTAAGAACATTGATAAATTTTTAGTTTCAGTAGTTTCTAATGCTGTTTTCTCAAATGAAGACCATATTTTCTACAAATGATAACAATTTTGCTCTTTCTTTGCCATATTTATACTTTTTTTCTTGTCTGAGTGCAATACCTATGACCTCTTGAACAAAACCAATACACATAGTAGTCACCATTGGAATGTTTCTAAAATTTCACTATTAAATATTATACTTGCCATACATTTTTGGTAGATTTCTTTTAGAAAGTTAAAGGAGTTCCCTTTTAGTCCTAGATTTCTAAGCATTTTTATAATAACTGGGTTTTAAACTTTATCAAATGCTTTTTCTTGTATCTATTGAGGTGATCATATGGCTCGATTCCTCATTAAGTCTTATGCATATTAAGTATTGGTTATTTTTGCCTAGTAAGATAGTATTATAACTGATAGTATAACTCAAAGCATTCATTTATTAACTTTACTATGCAATGTGTACTTTTTACAGTTATTAACACCCTACTTATGTTAATACTACATTAAATTATTTATTTATGGTCACAAGTTGCTTAATGATGTTTCAGTCAGCAATGTACCACATATACCATGATGTCCCTTAAGATTATAACACAGCTGAAAAATTCCTGTTGCCTAGTGACATCATAGCTGCCTTAACATCATAGTGCAATGCGTTACTCACATGTGTGTGGTGATGCTGGTGTAAACAAACCTACTGTGCTGGGCTGCTAGTCATATAAAAGTATAGCACATACAATTATGTATAGTACCTAATACTTGTTAACGATAATAAACGACTATGTTACTGGTTTATGTGTTTATTATACTATAAGTATATTTTAAAAGTATGCTTTTTTATCAGTATTTTAGAGTATACTCCTTCTACTTACAAAAAAGAAAGAAAGTTAACTGTAAAATACCCTCAGGCAGGTACTTCGGGAGGTATTCCAGAAGAAGGCACTGTTATCACAGGAGATAACATTTCTGTTATTGCCCCTGAAGGCCTTCCAGTGAAATAAGATGTAGAGGTGGAAGACAGTGATATTGATGATCCTGACTCTGTAGGGGCCTAGGCTAATGTGTATATTTGTGTCTTAGTTTTCAACAAAAAAGTTTAAAAAGTTAAAAAAAAATTAGAGGAAAAATAAGGTAGAATAAGAATATAAAGAAAGAATTTTTGTACCGCTATAGAGTGTGCTTGTGTTTTAAGCTAAGTGAGCAGTGTTATAAAGTCTAGAGTAGTGCACATCATGTCTTAGCTCTTCATGTTCAGTCACCACTCACTGACTCACCCACAGCAACTTCCAGGCCTGCAAGCACCATTCATGATAAGTGCCCCAAACTGGTATATCGTCTTTAAAATGTTTTATACAGAGTTTTTACTGTGCCGTTTCTAGATTTAGATACACAAATACTTACCATTGTGTTTCAGCTGCCTACGGTATTCAGCACAGTCATATGCTGTACAGATTTGTAGCCTAAGAGCGGCAGGCTATTCCATATACCCTAGGTGTGTGGTAGGCTACACCTTCTAGGTTTGTGTATGTCCATATGTACACTCTATGGTGTTCATACATAGATGAAACTGTATTCTCAGAACATATCCCTGTTGTTAAGCAATGCATGAATGAATTTATGATTTATTAAATAGTATTCGATGCTTACGTATTGAGTGTAAAAAAAAAAAGTTGAATTTATAGAAGTAGATAGTAGAATAGTGATTAACAGGAGCTGGAGGTTCAAGGATCTTGGGGAGATGTTGGTCAAAGAATACAAAATTTTAGTTAGATAGGAAGGATAAGATTAAGAGAACTATTGTACAGCTGACTACAGTTAATAATATATTCTTGAAAATTGCTAA
This sequence comes from Plecturocebus donacophilus, assembly GCA_004027715.1. Taxonomy (NCBI): domain Eukaryota; kingdom Metazoa; phylum Chordata; class Mammalia; order Primates; family Pitheciidae; genus Plecturocebus; species Plecturocebus donacophilus. Next base: position 9,186 of record PVKP010041440.1, on the reverse strand, counting down.
GGAGTAGATTTTAACTGTTTTTACCACAGAAGTTTGTGACCTGTAAATGCATATGTTAATCAGCTTGCTTTTGGCTTCCCTTATATATTCCTATTATAAAACAACATGTTGAACGTGATATATATTTCTTATTTATCAATTAAATATAAATGTTAGGAGGAAAGTGAAAAAAATATTTAAGGTCACCTATGGAAATACATCAAGAATGAAAGTAACTAAAGACTAAATCAGGGTAAAAGAAATATGAAAGCTAGAAAAATAAAATGAAGCCATGCATAAGAGTAATAAAATAATTTATTATCAACCATAAGGTCTTGTTCAGAAGTTAGAGATCAGCTGCAAATTAGCCTCTCAACTTCCTAGTTGCCAAAGAAAATAAGAGGGTTTTATTAATAACATAATTTAAAGTTTCAACACAATAAAAACAAAACTGGTTGTTCCAAAGCAACACAGTGGCCTTCTCAGGATCCTCCAGAGAAAAATTTGTCTCATGGATTCTCATAAAGAGTAAGGCATGGCATGCTTGCATATACTAAATATTGGCTTACCTTCTTCAAATTTGAAGGAATAAAGAGATAGCAGAAGGTTGGAGGTGGGGGTGGACCATGAGGAATCAGAACAGCATGGAAGGTTTTCCTGGGAATGACATTTGCAACAGGTAATTCATGAAGTGGAAACTTGAGGCTCGTGGTAGGATAGGTTCAATAAGAGATGTGGCAGCCAGTGTTGGGTAGTTTTACTTCCCAGGTAACTTTTGGCAGGTGTTCAGTGTTTTGTTTTAGGGAGTGAAGTCAAATCTATCTTTAGTTCCTAAATATTTTAGACTAAAGCAGGGAGGTCTATATTTTTATCTTTTCCCTTGCTTTACAGCCTACTTGTTTATACTAAGATTGTAGGTAAAAAGAAATAAATTAAATTAGAATCAGCAGTTTCAAATTACAGCTATGAAATGTGTTGCTGGTACAAGCACATTTGGTTTTATTTTTGAGTATCATCACTAAGAGCAGTGAATCCAGTTCTTGCTTCTTATTTTGAAAATGGGAAGTATCTCTGGGCTGAAACCTTAAAAACAGTGAGGACAATGAAATTCTGAAAAGTAAGACCTGATTATTATATTTTATCCTACTGAGGGCCTTAACACGTTCAAAAGACATGGAGAAGAGAAAAGCCTTTTTCTGATTGCTCCTTCTGAGGTCTGGCCATAGGTTTGAATGAAGAGGCTGTCATTTGCCTGGTACCAGCAGGGCAAATGTGTCACCTTTTTAAAAGATCATCTATAAAGGGCTACAGGACTAGCAAAATCAGCTATACCAAATTCTCTCATAAAACATGCTTGATGGGGATAAACACAAAGGAATAGCTGCTTGTGTGCACCTGTGCATGCATATATACACAGAAAAGGTGTGTCCTAGAAAATAGGATTTCCTAAACTTGTCCTATGAGAAGAGTCACTTCGGTTGCTTGTTAAAAATAGATTGTCCAGGCCCATCCCATACATACTGAGTCAGTATCTCAAGGAGAGGGGCTCAAGAATCTACATTTTAAATAAGCTCTCCAAAGTTGTTCCTATAAGCAGATAAGTTTGGAAAACACTTTACTAAAAAACTTTATAGTACACTTAACTAATGTAATAGTTACCTTGGCAGTGAATTGTGAGTATTTATTTTTTCTTCTCTGAATTTGTTTTCTGTGTTACCCAGAATCAGCATTTCTTTCTTTTGTGATATTAACTTAAAAAATATATTTGGAAGTGAACTTCAGCTAAATATTCACTCCATTCTATGTTTATCATTTAAAATGCTCATCTGTTTTTTGTTCCCTAATGAACAGACATTACTCACTTGAGTGAATTCCTCAGCAGATCAGTCCACTAACATTAAATGTTTTATTGCCAACAGTTGAATTTAAATTAAGTTCCGATTAAATAATGTATTCTGCTTACCAAACCTTCTGGAGAACATGACATATAACTAATAAATAGCATTTAGAGTAATTAGACTAATTTTTTCACAAATTAAGTACCTATGACTTATTTCTCTTGCATCTTTGTAGGTTAAAAAAAGATTGGCAAGTTGAAAATACAATGACAGCACCATCAATACTTTGCTTAACAAAGCTATAAGAATATTTGAAATGAATCTATTCATATATTTCATTAATCCCAACTGATTTCTACTTTATCATCTTAGTATATTCATTAATTTTACTACTTAGACATTGCAAAAGGTGGGTAATAGAAAGAAAACAGTAGATATTTGTGATTACAATTGGTATTATTACTGTGTAATTCACAAGTAAGTCCTTCACAACAATGACTTTACTAAGCCAAATGAGATGTGTAATGTGTAATCCAGGGTACGTAGGGACAGAAAGCTTCCTTAATTATGCCAGTCTGTCCTTTGTAATTTTGATTGCTTTATTCTTTATTTCCCTGACAGCTTTATTAACCTCTCAAAAGAGGTATGAATAAGATACTGGTTTCTGCAGTGTGGTAGGTGCTTTTGTCCTTTTTCACCTTGAACCTCCAGTATCATTCTCCACTAGCAGTAATAGAATCAAATGCATCTTTTTGTGGTGTACCTAGGTCCTCAGTGATTACAGTCACTTTGGCTTTACTAGAATTCTAGTAGGTTAAAAAATAAAATTTGGTTGCAATGCAGATGAATTTGCTCCCCTAGAGATATAGGAATTTACAACACAGTTTAATTTATGATGAGGCTTTTTTTTTTTAAAAGTCAGTGAGCCTAGTTTAAATATTTTGTACTGCCAAATAGAGACGATAGACGATCAGTTTAGATTCTTATATATAAGGTTTCCAATAAGGCACATAGATAATTTTTACTTTAAAATTGTGTAGCCTCAGATATTCATTTATACAACAAATATTTATTGAGCAATGTCTATGTCAGCCAATATGCAATATTAATAATCTTTCATTTTTAACATGGAAGACAGCTCTACCCTAATTTTTAAATGTCAAGAACACTGTTACTTATCTAAGTGTAAATTCTATGGTGAAGTAAAGATGATGATTTCATATTAAAGAGACTTAAGTAATCTTTTTCTTAAGTAAGCAGTCTTTTCTTGATATGTGCCTGTTTGACAAATATAGCACATATGCTAATTTACTTTAGCTGCCTGACAAACCAAGAAACTGGTTTGATCAATTTTTAAAATATTCCAGTGGTTCTTTGTGAATTGCCATGCCAGAGGAAAATAACAAGAACTGTCTTATTAAAGTGACACCAAGGTGATATATTAATGTGTTTAAGCAAATAAAAATGCCCTATCCTTGATTCAACTGTTTAAGTATTTATAGTTGGTGGTAAAATAGAGGGCATTATAAACCAACTCCAAGGTCTACCAATTATCCTGAGAGAAATCAGGTAAATATCTCAGGAGTTCTTTGTAAAGAACTAAAATAGAATAAATTAGTACAACCTTTCTGGAGGGCAGTACAGCAATACATATTAAAGAACTTAAAATTGAATACACTCTTTGATTTAACAATTTTACTTTTAGGACTTTATCCTGAGGAAGTAATAATGGATGCACAAAGATTTTTCATAATAGCAAAAAGGTAGAAACCACCTGAATACCCATTTGAGATTGGTTAAATAAATAATGGTACATCTCTCTGAGAGAATATCAAGCTCTTAAAATGAGATTGAAGAGAAGTATTTCTAATCTTTTCTGCATCTATAATATTCATATATACTATACATTCTCATCAGGGACCTTCCTTATTATACATAGAAATGAGGCAAAAGAGAAGAGATATGTTCATATCTTTCAGCGAATGAAAAGATGAACATCCATCAGATATCAAAGAAGATAGCCTGGGATCATGGCAGATGGTGTAGAAGAGTCAAGAAGGGGAAGTCTAGGTGACTCTCAGGGTTCCAGTAAAATGATGGAGTGGTGTCCCACTGCAGGGACGAAAGGGTCACTGGATGCATGGCGTAGAGCAAGAGTGGGTGGGCTTGCCTGTTTTATTAGATGTTTGGTATATAAAACAGAGATAAGTCCCTAAGCCCTGCAGAATAGAGACAATTTTTTTTAAAGGAATAAGGGAAGTTGAGCATGTTGAAAGGTAGTGAGAAGGTAATGGCGATGGCTGACATATCTACAGTGCTTATTATATGCCAGGCATCATGCTGAGTGCTTTATGCCCATGATCACGCTTAATCCTTAAAACAATCCCAAAGTAAAGCTATTTCTTCCCTCCATTTTTTTAGATGAAACTGTTGATGCTTATAGAGTTGATTATTTGCTCAGACATCACAGGGCTAGTAAATGGCAGAGCCAGTATTTCAATTTTGACTCTGAATCTAACCACTATGCCCAGGAGTAAGAGGAAAACCAAAACTGCAATAGCTACAGGGGCTATCTGTTAGAACAAAATCTGAGAAGAGAGAGTCCCATGAAGGTGATGAATCGTAGCCTCAGTTTAGAAACTCCACCAAGAAGGTACATGTTTGACTTGTACTATTCAGCATGTTGCATTCATAGCTGATACAGCTGATAAAACCAAGACAGAAATATTTTGTGTTTGATATGTTTGACAGAACTGCCCTCATGTGGGGCTGGCTCATTCTAAGACTCTTTCCTTTTGTCATCTGGTAATTCAAACTCTGAAGTACCCAGGAATCACTTCATGCTGAAGATGCCCTTGTGCTATCTATGTGTTGCTGGTACACTTCAGAATTAAACTGTATCTCTCGTTCTACACCATGTCCTCTAATAACCATAAGTAAAAGCACATGGAAAATTTGAGGGGCTCAGAACAAGGGAGCCCAGTTGCTGCACTGAAACCATTTATACTCCCTAGTTCATTCCTGCATAACAGGCAGTCATCGATCCACCATTCACTCAGTTTATCCACTCATCAGACATTTATTCCATGCTTACTCTGTTATAGGCTTGTTCTAAGTGCTAATGATATCAAGATTAAAAGACATCTCTGAAGTGAGGGCAGTAATTGAACAGCAGGCAGGGCCATGGGAGGACTTAATATTCTTAAGAATGGGAAACACTTGAGGTGTTTTTTGGCAGAGGAGTAAAAGCAATGAAGAGAAAAACAGAAGTATTGCCAAAGTAAGTTCGAGAAGAGAGATGAAAAGGATGGACTTCTGATACCAAGAAGAGAGATGTGTCCAGCTATTGATAGGTAGAAAGAGACAGGCAAGAGTTTCCAGTGAGTGGCTGCCCTTTTCTCTGTAAGCAAGGAGGCAAGGTCACCTGCAGAGCATGCTGGGCTGAAAGTTAGATATCAAGTGAAGGAGTACCTGAAAAGTTTGGAACAGCTCCCTGGAGGATAGCTAGGGGCCAGGAAGGAGACAGCCCAACTGTTATGGGAACCATGAATTCATAATAAAGCCATTGAACGGAGTTACGTGATTTTTTTCCCTACCAACATTTAATCGTTAAAGTACCCATCAAGCCACTGGAGAAGACCCTCTTCTGACTGATTCTCCTACTCTTCTAAGGAGAAGGACATTTGTCTCCAAGAGCTAAAATCCTTAGGCCTGAGCCTTCACGTGCTAAGTGAAATTCATGGCTGAATTTTAGAGGATACCAAAGACACAGGCATGGATCCTGCTGTGGCCTGCTAGTGAGACCATCTGGATTGCCCTTTGTACAGCCTCAGGGCAAGTCATCTCCCTGAAGGAAAGAAAGGACCCGTGTCTGGTCCTTTCAGAATACTCCCTCCCTCTGCTGTACCGTGTTTTAGGTTTGAGGCTAACATGTTTTCCCTAGTTTGTGGCCATTTGGTTAGTCAGGATTCTTGCTTACCAGTATCAGCAATGAATTGTAATTTAAGCAGATCAGGAGTTTACCAGAAAAATGTTAGAGAACCCACAGATTCTCCTGAAGGGTTAGATAAATAAGCTTAGAGATAGGCGTCCAGAAGCAGTACCCCAAATCCTGTTATAGGAGAAAAAGCACCGTTGCTGTCCTGGGCACAGGGCTGCTGCCAGCACTGCTGGCACCACTGACTAGCAATAGCTATGGAAAGCTCCTGCCATAACCTCTGCCATCTCTGGAACTGGCATTGGCTCCCTCAGCCACCCTAGAATGTATTCTGCTTGGCCTGGCATTTTTGCATCGCTAGCATTCAATTTGGAGTCTGGGGCCAGGTAATCTGGTTGACAGGGCCTAGCTCAAGTGCCAGTAGCTAAGTTTCATGGGAGACCAGGAAAAGGAGTGTCTGTGTTTTTGTCTGCTGTAGTGGATGTGGGCTCTGGTAGGAGTTTAAAACGGGCGGCCATAAAGAATGGCAGATGTCCATTACAGTGCCAGAAAGCACACGAATAAATGTTTGAATAATTCTGTATCGGGAGAAAGTCTTAGGTCACTGGACCCTAAGTTTCTTTATAATTCCTCTGTAGCAGACTATTTTAAATTCTTCTTTCAGCAATCAGCACTTTGCAGGATGCCTGCAAAGTAGAAGACACTCAAGAAATGTTTGTAAATGAACTAATGCTAGCTGAAAATATTCTTTCAACAAATATGTATTAGGCATTGTATTAATTTTCACATTGCTATAAAGAACTACCTGAGACTGGGTAATTTATAAAGAAAAGAAGTTTAATTGGCTCACAGTTCAACAGGCTGTATAGAAAGCATGACTGGGGAGGCCTCAGGAACTTTCCAATCATGGCAGAGGCAGAGAGGAAGAAGGCACATCTTACATGTCTGGAGCAGGAGGGTGAGAGCAAAGGGGAGATGCTACACGCTTTTAAACAACCAGATCTCATGAGAACTCACTATCACCAGAACAGGAAGTGGGGAAATCCCCCACCCCGCCATGATCCAGTCATCTCCCATCAGGCCCCTCCCCCAACATTTTGACATGAGATTTGGGCAAAGACACAAATCAAAACCATGTCAGGCATATACTGATGAGCACTGTCTGTGGGATCAAAGTGCTTTACTCAATATAAAGAAAGCAGTAATCTATCAGGAATAAGGACTGGGCTCCTAGGTAAGAATCAAAATGTGAGGATTAGGATTTAGAGGGAAGAAGTACTGCTTAGATAAGGAATAGAATGAATCTGAGTCAACTTCCCAATTTCAAGTTGCGAATATGGTGGGTCAGGGGTAGAAAGTGCTGAAGAACTTCTCAAGATGAATTGCAGAGATGGCAGTGATGGGGACACCTGGGGGGACAATCACTTGTGGGGAGCAGAGTAGGCAAGCTGTACTTCAAACTCTCCTTACCCTTATCTGAGTGGGGCATTTCTAGGCCATTTGCTTCTTTTTAGGGAAGTTATACCACTTGCTGGTTTTTCTCTGTTACTCTATTGTACGTTTAAATTGCAACAAGCAGTTAAATGTACTATATCTGTACAACTCTTAGAATAGTGTCTGGCATATTTTAAATACTATATAACCATTTATTAACAATATAAAAATAAAGCAATATCCTTTTTCTGATACTTCAGGGATTCCACTTGGACTCAGATTTAGCCAAATACCAGGTATATTCTTTCACTTTTTAACCTTTGGTCTTTTTTTCTGCACCTTCACCTACTTTTAGTTTATGGGGTGTTTTTTATGTTCTAGGGCCGTGTGCATAGCACAGCAGCTCATCTCCACCTCTGCCCCTTCTGAGTGGGCAGATCATGAGTACTGCTCCCTGTGTAAACTGCCTGACTGCCAGACCCACTAAATGATCTCAACTTAGACCTAGCAGTTCCCCTCTATGTTGTTAACTGCTGAAGTGTAAATATTTCACCCAGCTTTTGCAGCTGCCTTCAGTGGAAGGCTTGCTCCAAGTTACCTCTTGTCACTATTGGAAATGGAAATTCTAGTTCATGTGCTTTATGTAGTTTAAATCATATCTTCACAACACACTAAAAAGGAAACAAGTGGGTTTTCTTAATTCTACAGATGAAGAAAATAAGGCATAGAGAGTTTAATGTTCCTGTCATGGGTCATAGAGCTGATGAGTAATGAAATCGGATTTTGAACCCAGGAAGTGTGTGTTACAGAGATTTGGGCAAAGACACAAATCAAAACCATGTCAGGCATATACTGATGAACACTGTCTGTGGGATCAAGATGCTTTATGCAATAAAAAGAGGTAATCAGGAATAAGGACTGGGCTCCTATGTAAGAATCAAAATATGAGAATTAGGATTTAGAAGGAAGAAGTACTGCTTGGATAAGAAGTAGAGAACCGGTCAGGAGGGAGGAAGGTGGCAAGAAAAAAATAAAAAAATAAAAAAAGAAGTAGAGGGGAGAGAGATCCAAGATGGCCGATTAGCAACAGCTCAGGAATGTAGCTCCCAGTGAAAGCGCAGAGAACGAGTGGACGCCGCACTTTCTGACGAATTTTTGTTGCCCACAGACCGGGAGATTCCCGGCAGAGGAGCCACACGGGTCGCCAGCGCGACTTTTTGGCCGGCGTAGCTGTTTTGCCGGTGTCCCAGTGCAACGCTTCTCAGTGCGGAGTATACGGGACAGATGGGCTCGGCTGGTCCCATCCCCACAAGGAAAACAGCAATTGGAAGTGCTGAGGACTGAGAGTTTCACAGCAAGCACAGCGAACCCGGGAAGGTCCGGCTCTGTGGGGAACGGGCATCTGCCAAAGGAAAAAGAAACAGAAAAAACTTCACCGAATGGAGAGAGATCCAAGATGGCCGCATAACAGCAGCTCGGGATGGTAGCTCCCAGTGAAAGTGCAGAGAGCGAGTGGATGCCGCAATTGCAAATGAATTTTTGATGCCCACAAACTGGGAGATTCCCGGCAAAGGAGCCACACAGGTCGCCAGCGCGACTCTTTTGGCCGGCGCGGCTGTTTTGCTTGCGCCCCAGCACAGCGCTTCTCAGTGCAGAGCATACAGGACTGGCTGCCCTTTTAGTCGGGCTCGGTTGGTCCCATCCCCACAAGGAGAGCAGCAATTGGAAGCGCTGAGGACTGAGTTTCACAGCAAGCGCAGCTGAATCCGGGAAGGCCCAGCTCTGTGGGGAAGGGGCGTCCGCTGAAGGAAAACTAAGAAACAGAAAAAACTTCATCACCAACAAGCCGGACGTCCACTCAGAGACCCAATCTGAAAGTCGGCAATTACAAAGACGACAGGTGGATAAATCCACAAAAATGGGAAGAAACCAGTGCAAAAAGGCTGAGAACACCCGAAATCAGAATGCCTCTCCTCCTACAGGGGATCGCAGCTCCTC